>VWZO01010837.1:0-22500 GCA_013396975.1 Bucco capensis
ATTTTCAGACTGTGCCTGATATATATATATACACACAAAAAAACCCCAAAACCCCAATACCAGAACCAAACCCCCCTTGTTGGTAACTATGTCACGACTGATGCTATAACAGGAGGACTTCAGCACCAGCCAGGACTCAGGCTCAGGTTCAGGCTCAGGAGGCTTAGGAGGCTGGATCCTTGAACTCAGGAACTCTTGAGATATTCCTACACTCCTGTAGGAACAGAGATGGGCTTTTGATCACAGGGCTCAGGTGCTCAATCTTCTGGAATGGTGGAAACCCAGACCTGTCTTACATACACTACTTTTTAATTGGGTGTTAATTAGCTGAATTAAGCATCAATTTTGCTTGGGTCTTAGGCCTCTAGTAAGAGACCCCAAGGTCCAAACTTGATATCACAGCCTCAAGGACTGAATATGACCTCTATGGCATGGAATGCCTTATTTTGATTCAAACTAGGACAATGTTACAAGCTCTGTAGGTGCTCTGAAGACAAAGTTTAGTCCTAAACCTAAAATTTTAGCTGCTGGGTAGATTTTGGCTGTAGCCTTAAGTTGTCACTCTACAAAAACAGGAAAAGTGGTTTTTGAAAACTAAAAGCAATTCTTTCATGGCTACCTGTGACCAAATCCTGGAGGTGTCCCTACAGCAAACTTCCCATGATCACTGTTACTGACTCTTCTTCTGAGAGGATCAACAGTTGAACCTCACTCAAAAATTTCAGTGAGTGTTTTTCTGATGAAAAATGGAATTCTGCTGTTGCTAGTTTGTTGTGTCTAAGCTTGTCTTCCCCTAACACTTCTGTGATCAAAGAGCTGGTGGAAAAGAACTGCAAAAGGATCTCATTGGTTTATGGAAGGATTAAATTCAAACTCTTGCATGTATGTGTCGGTATGAGGAAAAACAGTGGATAAACAATAAACAAAAAGACTGATCATAAATATAGAAAGGGAGAATTCATGATAACTACCACAAAATGTTGAGCTTGCTCTGAGGAATTAAATTTGTTTATTAAGTCTGCATTGGCCATGAAAGGAACATGCTTGTGGGCTTAAGTTCTTATGATGCTCTTACCTGATTATATAACTGCATCTTTTCTCAGGATCTCATATGACTTATGGAATCACAAAATCATTAAGATTGGAAGAGACCTATAAGTTCATCAAGTCCAACCATACCTAGCACTACCAGACCACTAAACCATGGCCCTAAGGAGAGCATCTCAATGTTTCTTAAACCCCTCCAGGGATGGTGACTCCACCACCTCCATGAGCAGCCTGGACCAAGAGTTAACAACCCTTTCAGGAAAGAAATTTCTCCTTATATCCAATCTAAACCTCCCCTGGTGCAACTTGAGGCCATTTCCTCTTGTCCTCTCACTGTTAACCCTGGAGAGGAGACCTACCCCCATCTCACTTCAGCCTCCTCTCAGGTAGTTGTAGAAAGAGATAAGTTCTCCCCTCAGTCTCCTCTTCTCCATACTAAACAACCCCAGTTCCCTCAGCTGCTCCTCAGAAGACTTGTGCTCCAGACCCCTTCTGGATGAAAACGAAGCGTGGCTCTGGAGCACGCATCCTGCCTTTTAATGAGGGTGTCAATCAGGGAGATAAAATGTCTGCAGGTATCTGTGTCAATGTGTTTGAGAAAATATTTCTCTTCCTTTGCTAGCGAAGGGCGTTATTCCAGTGATGGCACCATTCTCAGGATCCCTTCGGGCTTGCCTAGGAGTAAAGCACAGCTCCTGGAATATAGGTCAGGAAAGAGATTGTTATAACTACTGTCCTTGATGGAAACTGATATTATGCTGAATTAGCAAAAATCTGAGTTCAATGTCATCTGTTTTCAGTATTTCCCCAACAATTGATTTATTTCACATTATTAATGAACTTTGCAGCAGTTCTACTTGTCAGGCCTACTCTGCAGGGGTCAATAATGAGAGGAAACCTGATGTTAGTGGATCCAGCTTAAGTGATTCTGTCATGCTAACGATCCAATATATCAGGACAAATGTCAGCTCCTTCCAATATGTTAATTCCTCTGGTCCTATTTGCATAAACTACAGTCAATGAAATAAAAGTTCTCCCCCTAGGACAGTTAATGGAGATTTGGAGAGGATTTTTTATTAGGTTGTTCCAGAGTTTCTAAGAAGGCTGTGAAGAACGGGACCTCATTTCTGGGCTCCATGTGTAACCTGGAAGCAAAGAAATGACTTTACTTGAAAATGAGCTATTCAAGGAGCAGCTGAGGGAACTGGGGTTGGTTAGTCTGGAGAACAGGAGACTCAGGGGAGACCTTATCTCATGCTTCAAGTCCCTGAAAGGAGGTTGGAGTGAGATGGGGATAGGTCTCTTCTCCACAGTTGTTCATCAAACAAAGCATGACCAGCAGATCCAGAGAGGTGATTCTGCCAGTTTGCTCTGCTCTGCTGAGACCTCATCTGGAATACTATGTCCAGTTCTGGAGGCCTCAATACAGAAAGGACATGGAGCTGATGGAGCAGGTCCAGAGGAGGCCATGAGAATGATCAGGGGCTGGAACACCTCTGCTATGAGGACAGGCTGAGGGAGCTGGGATTGTTCAGCCTGGAGAAGAGAAGGCTTTGGGGGGACCTACTAGTGACTTTCCAGTACCTAAAGGGAACTTCCAAGAAGGCTGCAGAGGGCCTGTTTGCAAAGGCCTGCAGTGAAAGGACAAGGGGCAATGGTTTTANGAGGTCCATTCCAACCCAAATGATTCTATGATTCTGTGAACAGTGAGAGGACAAGAGGAAATGGCCTCAAGTTGCCGTAGGGGAGATTTAGGTTAGATATAAGGAGAAATTTCTTCATGGAAAGGGTTGTTAAGTCCTGTCTCAGGCTGCCCAGGGAGGTGGTGGAGTCACCATCCCTGAAGGGGTTTAAGAAACATTGAGATGCTCTCCTTAGGGCCATGGTTTAGTGGTATGGTAGTGCTAGGTATGGTTGGACTTGATGATCTTAGAGGTCTCTTCCAACCTCTGTGATTCTGTGATTCTCTGTGATTCTGTGATTTAGCTACCTCAATTAGGAGGGGATACTTGAGAAGAGGACTGGACATCCACTGCGTTTGATTTTGTTTGTTTTGGAAGGGTTTGCTCGTGAACTGGGCAAGAAAAGGGAGTTGACTTCTGGCCTCCTGTGCTCAGAACAGAAGACTAACCCATCAGGTTAGTGTGTGTTGAGATTATTTTCCCAGCCTTTCTGGCAAAAATGCTGCTAAATCTGCATCCTCACAAAATGAAACTGGTTGTCAACAAAGCACTCTTGGTAGCTCTGCACTAGCAAGCTTTTGAAGTGTATACTTCTGGCTCTCCAGTGTCTTGTCTGAGTTTTCAGGTGGTTAAACTAAAGATGTTTCTGTCTTTAGTGGCAGGAAATGCTTACCTGTGGGATGTACCAAGTTCCTTAAAGTGTCTGAAGTAAAGCTGCTGTGTTTCACACCTGAGTATACCACAGGTCTGGTCTTGTTTTCTCCTTCTAGTGCTGTTTCGTGTGCATCAACTTGCCTTGAGGAATAAAAATAATTATTTAGGAACACTAGAAGTAGAAGAGAATTTGCCTAGATATTTATGGAATAGATGTTACTTGTTGTCCTGCACTGTCTTAACCAAGGGATCAGGCCTGGTCAGCGTGGGTTCATGAGAGGCAGGTCCTGCTTGACTAACCTGATCTCCTTTTGTGATGCTGTAACATGCCTAGTGGACAAGTGGCAAGAAGTAGATATAATTTCCTTGGATTTCAGTGAGGCCTTTGACACTGTCTCCCACCACATTCTCCTGGAGAAGCTGCAGCTCATGGTTTAGACAGGTTTACCCTTCACTGGGTAAGGAACTGGCTGGAGGGCTGAGCCCAGAGAAGTGTGGAATACTAATGGTTTAAACTCCATGAGGGAAGGAGTGATTCTCACAGAGTGTCAAAGTTTCTCAGGACAAAGAAAAGTAGCCACTGCTTTATTCTCTTCTGCTTCCTCCATGTATGAAATCACTTTGATAGATCTACAGGAGGAGATTTAGTTGCAGATGGCAGAGGTCAGTGTATTGTGTATTCAATGTAGTCAATAATAAAGTCAGGACTTATGCTAACTGAATGTTAATAAGGAATCACAAGGACCTTGGAAAGTCATTATGTCTGGTCATTTGCTTCACAATGTTGCTCCCAACAGGCTCTGGAGGAATAAGGGAAAGCAGAAAGGCTAAAAATAGAAGGTTTGTGTAATGTACAGCAGAGAATTGTAAAGACAATATCAGAGTATGGTCGTAATACAGTGAGGAAAACCACATTACATCATGAAATGACTTCAACTCTGAGCCTCATCCGAGTCATACTTTCTCCCCCAGGAATCACAGAATCATCTGGGTTGGAAGGCACCTCTGGAGCTCATCTAGTCCAATCCCCTGCAGCGGGCAGGGACATCCCCAACTAGAGCAGCTTGCCCAGAGCCCTGGCAAGCCTCACCTGCAATGCCTCCAGGGATGGGAACTCAACCACCTCCCTGGGCAACCTGTGCCAGTGTTCCACCACCCTCGTGGGGAGGAACTTCTTTCTAATATCCAGTCTAAATCTACTCTTCTCCAATTTAAAACCATTGCCCCTTGTCCTTTCACTGCAGGCCTTTGCAAACAGGCCCTCTGCAGCCTTCTTGGAAGTTCCCTTTAGGTACTGGAAGGTCACTACCAGGTCCCCTCAAAGCCTTCTCTCCTCCAGGCTGAACAATCCCAGCTCCCTCAGCCTGTCCTCATAGCAGAGGTGTTCCAGCCCCTGAGCATTCTCATGGCCTCCTCTGGACCTGCTCCATCAGCTCCATGTCCTTTCTGTATTGAGGGCTCCAGAACTGGACACAGTATTCCAGAGGAGGTGTCAGCAGAGCAGAGCAAACTGGCAGAATCACCTCTCTGGCTCTGCTGGCCACGCTTCTCTTGCTGCAGCCCAGGATGCCATTGGCCTTCTGGGCTGCCAGCGTGCACTGTTTGCTCATGGCCAGCTTCTCATCCACCAGCACCCCAAGACCTCTTCTGCAGGGCTGCTCTTCAGTTGGCCTAGGGGATCATGATGAAGCTATGCACTTTTTTCCCCTAAATGCAGAAATCTTAGCTGTGTTGTAAAGTAGAAGAAAGACAAGCAACATTAAATTATAAAGATGACAGAGGAAATAGAGACAATCCAGAAAGGGGTTACTTCCTGTAGTTCCAGATATTTAGGAAAAATATTTGTTTGCTGGGATATTCATGTCTGAACAATTGAAGATTTGTCCTAAGAGCTCTATTTTTTGATCGAGATCAAAAGGAAGAACATCTAGCATAACTCAAGCCAATAGTCTGTCCTTCCTACAAACATGAAATTCAGTCATGGCTATTTGCTTGCCCACCTTGAAATGACCAAACTGGAAAACAAAACTTCAAACCCTACATTGAATGACTTACTGTAATGCAGACAAAGATATCTATTAAAGTGGTGAGCATGATAGTGTTGGTTGGACCCAATGATTTTAGAGCCTTTTCCAACTGTAATGATTCACAGAATGACAAAGGTTGGAAGAGACCTCTAAGATCATCAAATCCAACAATGCCTATCACTACCATACCACTAAAACACGGCCTTAAGGATCACATCTAAATATTTCTTAAACCCCTCCAGGGATGGTAACTCCACCACCTCCCTGGACAGTCTGTGACAAGACTTAACAACCCTTTCAGGAAAGAAATTTCTCCTTATATCTAATCTAAACCTCCCCTGGAGCAACTTGAGGCCATTTCCTCTTGTCGTCTCACTGCTAACCCTGGAGAAGAGACCTACCCCCATCTCACTCCAACCTCCTTGCAGGGACATGGAGAGAGAGATAAGGTCTCCCCTGAGTCTCCTCTACACTAACCAACCCCAGTGCCCTCAGCTGCTCCTCACAACACTTGTGCTCCAGAGCCCTCCCTAGCCTCCTTGCCCTTCTCCGGACACACTCCAATGCCTCTGGGTCCTTCTTGCACTGAGGGGCCCAAAACTGACCCCAGGACTCTAGGGGTGGCCTCCCCAGTGCTGAGGACAGGAGGATGATCACTTCTCTGCTCCTCCTTCTCACACTAGTTTTGCTCCAGGCCAAGATGCTGTTAACTTTCTTGGCCACCTGGGCACACTGCTGGCTCATCTTCAGTCAACTATCAACCAGCACCCCAGGTCCTTCTCTGCCAGGCACCAATCCAACCACTCTGCCCCAAGCCTAGATCATTGCATGGGGTTATTGTGACTCAAGTGTAGGACCTGGCCCTTGGCCTTGTTGCAGCTCATCCTATTGCCCTCAGGCCATGGATCCAGCCTGGCCAGGTCCCTGTGCAGAGCCTCCCTACCCTCAAGAAGATAGACTCTCTCATCTGTCTTTGTGTCTGTGATCTTTGGAGGAGTTATGTCACTGTACATTATGTTGCTCCTCACCATTTCCTGAGCCTGCTAACAAATATCACAAAGGATCTGTCTTTCACGGCATTATCAAAGCAGTCAGTGGCACCCTGCAAACGCTGCTGCTCTGTGACTTGTAGTTGCCCCACTTGTTGCTAGTTGTGCAATGGAAGCTCCAGCCTTTATCATTTTGGTGAGCAATGACCACTCCTCCACCATACCCAGTTCTACTACTTGGCTATGCATGAGACTGCCACAGAGCTGGCCTCCACTAGTTAATTTATGCAAATGCCTATAAAATGCATGTAGAAGGCAGACAGGTCTGTCATAAATCTCAAAGAATTAGCTTAATGCTCTTATTGTTTGCATGTTGGACCTGTGGGCACAAGGCCTCTGTGTTCATTATCATTTGGTTCAAGGGTAAGAGTTCTTGCTCATTTTGCAGCAACATTCTGGTATATTTACAGTGGAAAGAACCAGTGAAGTTGTTAATATTGCATTAAATTCCAACACTGAACAAGTTTCAAACCCTTTGCATAGGGCATCTTAATTTCCAGCAGATTTGAAGAAGTGAGGAAGCTCTTGTCCCAGGCTGCCCAGGGAGGTGCTGGAGTCACCATCCCTGGAGGGATTTAAGAAACATTGAGATGCTCTCCTTAGGGCCATGGTTTAGTAGTATGGGAGTGCTAGGTATGGTTGGACTTGATGACCTTAGAGGTCTTTTCCAAATTTAATGATTCTGTGATTCTGTGATCAGTGAAACATCCCCCAAGGACTGATCCTATCAGTGCTTGTCAAAGCAGATAGTAAAAATAACCAACCTGTGGAGTAGTTTTTCTTTAGCCTATTCCCTTCAATCTACAACAGAGCAAAGTTGGTCCATCACAATTTAGTCCTCAAATATCACATCCTTGTTATGTTGAAGAAGCCTTTGGGAAATGTCCTGCATGCTGACCTATGTGAGGAGTCTCTGGGTTGCAAGAAGATTGTGTTTTCAGTGTCATTGTCTTCATTAAATTCTTAACCATAACTCCTGGATTGTATAGGGTGAAGGGCTGTGAGGATTGGAAACTTTAATGAGTATGCACATCCGTTTCTTGCTTTTTTTTGCCTAGTAATCCTCCGTTTGTGAAGAGTTGCAATACTTAAGAGTTCCAAGATGTAAAACTATGTGCATTTTTAACAAACTGAGAGAGATTAACTGCCTCTTTCTGCTGAACCCTAGGCTAACAGACACATGTATGGCCACACAATATGAATGAAGTACATAGAGTCATAAAAACAGAATTGTGAGGGTTGGAAGGGACCTTAAAGCTCATCTAGTGCCAACCCCCCTGCCACGGGCAGGGACAGCTCCCTCTAGAGCAGCTTGCTCTTCCCAGCCCCAGCCAGCCTGGCCTGCAACACTGCCAGGGATGGGGCTGCCACCACGTCTCTGGGCAACTTGGGCCAGTGGCTCACCACCCTCCTGGGGAACAACTTCTTCCTAATGTCCAACCTAAATCTCCTCCCTTCTAGTTTGGATCCATTCCCCCTAGTCCTAGCACTACCTGACGTCCTAAAAAGTCCCTCACCAGCTCTCTTGTAGTCCCTGCAGATTGTCACACCCTAAGACTTATAATGATAATGTGACTATTCTTTATCAGTTATCTTCTATCTCAGAGGAATAATATGTTGGCATACTGAAAAACTTTTCAGGAAGTTCTTCCTCTTTGTATTTTTCCCCATGAGACCCTTGATGACAATATATTTAAGCTTTGGAAATGCAGCTGAATTTGTATCAGTGTAGTTTCATTGGTCCTTTTCTTAAAGGAATTGGTTTCCATGAAATGTGGTTCAAAACAGGCTTTGCATCTACCCTAACTTACTATGGAGACAGCATTGTGTTGCCTGAGTGAAGGAGAACTCAAATAGCCCTAGAAACACTTTGTAAATGTAGCTAATGAAAACTGTCTTCATCTCTCCAGTAAACTCCAGTTGTCCAAGACTCCTTTTAATCTGGGAGTTTTCACCTTCTACCCAAACTAACCTGATCACCTAACCCTTTTGCTGATCTACCAAGAAAATCTTTACATGAAGACACTGCAGGATGTGAGAGGCCACTACTGGACTTCTCACTTCTGAATGCTAAATTTTGAGTGGACTGAGCTGTCTGTTAGTGGGTCTATACAGCCTTGGGCAATTGTCCTTCTATATCTTACCTATGGCAACTCTGATTGTCTTCTCTTCCTAAACCATGGATGTCTGTGACACACTTTCACACCATCCTGGTTAAAAATAAACTTATTTCACATATTAATGTTCTTCCTCTACCAATTAAACAGCAGGGCCTATACAGACTTCAGTGCAGCTCCTTACCAAATGGATACATGAATTGTGGTAGACTTCACGAGGAAGCAAGTGCAGCTCCAAAAGCTGCACAAGAGTCCAAACGTGGTTTGGTTATTGTAAGCAGCAATTTGTGTGCCCACACTCCTTGCACAAGATGGAAGAGCAGGTTCCAATGATAGTCCTTTGTAAAACATTTGGAAAATGCTGCTACTCCATGCCTATTGATTTCCTCATTGGAATCAATATTCATATAATGAGGTCTGAGGTATTTCTGACCTGTGTATTCTTAGGCAGGGAGGTGGAGGGGGGAGAAATCTCTGGTAATAGAATTGTAAGGATCTCTTAAAGCTGCATGAGAAACAGGCACTTGAAAGATGCTTCTCATAAGGCAGAAGGTGCTTTGGCATACTTAATTTTGACCTTGATGATTTACGCATCTTTAGATATCAGATGTGGCCTTTGCTTATGCAATCATCTAGTAATGAGCAATAAAATACCATGAGGTTGTATTTACTTTGCAAACCTTGAAAGGTACAAAACTAAATAAACCCTTGGGTGATACCCTTGGGCACCATCTCTGCTGCTGAAAAAAATTCAAAATGAATATTGAATATAAGACTCCAAGTCTGCATTGCCCTAGTGGTAGTACTGGCTGGAGGGCCGAGCCCAGAGAGTAGCGATCAATAGATTTCATTCTAGTTGGTGGCAGGTCACCAGTGGTGTTCCCCAGGGCTCAGTGTTGGGGCTCAGCTCTGTTCAATGTCTTTATCAATGATCTGGATGAGGAGATCGAGTGCACCCTCAGTAACTTTGCAGATGACACCAAGGTAGGAAGCAGAGTCTCTCTGCTTGAGGATAGGGAGGCTCTGCAGAGAGACCTGGCCAGGCTGGATCCATGGGCTCAGGCCAATGGGATGAGCTGCAACAAGGCCAAGGGCCAGGTCCTACATTCGGGTCACAATAACCCCGTGCAAAGCTATAGGCTTGGGGCAGAGTGGTTGGAATGGTGCCTGACAGAGAAGGAGCTGGGGTGCTGGTTGATAGTTGACTGAAGATGAGCCAGCAGTGTGCCCAGGTGGCCAAGAAAGCTAACAGCATCTTGGCCTGGAGCAAAACTAGTGTGAGCAGGAGGAGCAGAGAAGTGATCATCCTCCTGTCCTCAGCACTGGGGAGGCCACCCCTAGAGTGCTGGGGTCAGTTTTGGGCTCCTCAGTGCAAGAAGGACCCAGAGGCATTGGAGTGTGTCCAGAGAAGGGCAAGGAGGCTAGGGAGGGCTCTGGAGCACAAGTATTGTGAGGAGCAGCTGAGGGCACTGGGGTTGGTTAGTGTGGAGGAGACTCAGGGGAGACATTATCTCTCTCTCCAAGTCCCTGCAAGGAGGTTGGAGTGAGTTGGGGCTAGGTATCTTCTCCAGAGTTAACAATGAGAGGACAAGAGGAAATGGCCTCAAGTTGCTCCAGGGGAGGTTTAGATTAGATATAAGGAGAAATTTCTTTCCTGAAAGGGTTGTTAAGTCTTGTCACAGACTGTCCAGGGAGGTGGTGGAGTCACCATCCCTGCAGGGGTTTAAGAAACATTGAGATGCTCTCTTTAGGGCCATGGTTTAGAGGTATGGTATGTATGGTTGGACTTGATGATCTTAGAGGTCTCTTCAAACCTTTGTGATTCTGTAATAATACTAATTCGAAGAAGCCCCATGGCTTTAAAACAGTGCCAATTGCATCCTGTGCCTTATATATCATGTACATCTGTAATAAGGTGAGGAAAAATGATTTCTGGATGTCAGTCTGTGGAATGGTGAGCTGCTGCTATTGTACTGGACATTGGGGAGATACCAGTAGGAGAGATGGAACTCCTCAGATGTAATGCAACAAAGATGAACTCTGTGAATCAAATGCAAACAAGATACCTGGGAATAATTGGAGAGCTGACCTGACTATCATCCCAGAATAGAAGGAACATGGCTTGCTTACCCTAGCAGTATTCAGACGTGATATCATTGTTTCCTATAAATCTACTGGGGCGGTAAATTCCTGAAAGGGAGCCTACTGTCAGCACAAACTCCTGGGTATAAAATGTGAACTGATTTCAGCAGGAAATCACGAAACATTTTCTTTGTGCTGTTGCCCATTGGCATGATGAGGACATTTCTCCTTTCAGCTCCTTATGGGTCTTACTTAGGGGTAGGATGGAGCTTGACTGGTGTATGAAAAGTGTACAGTAGTTGTACCTGAACTACTGAGGCTAAACATTACAGCCCAGTGGCAAAATTGAAAGGCATGTGAGGAAAACACCTTAAAAAAAATTAAAATCCGTAAGGAGCATTTACTGAGTGGTCTACACTCTCTATTTCTTTGAATGAAGTTGACTTAAACTGCTATTTCTGAACAAAGTCAGTGGTAATGGAAAGGCACTTGAGTTTCTGACATTGAGGACTGTTGTAAAGACAATCACAGTTAATGAAATGTTGGGGATTACCGCAGGTTGGGAGTCTCCTGGTGAGAGGTATGGAGTGAGAAACTGACCTGGAAGTGGTCAGAGTCAGCCCTAGGAAGAGGAAGGAGTGATCATAAAGTTTGGAGGACTGACCATAGAAAGATAGTTTTGTAAAAAAGCATGACTTGGCAATATGCAAATGTTAACCAACAGAACATTATTATGGTTATAAGTAACCAGTGGCTAAGTGACACCTGTCCTGGAGAAAGAGTATATAAGAACGACTGAACTCAATAAAGGAGACTCTTTGTCTGCTTCTCGCTTTCACTGTGTTGCCTGCGCAGACCCTGTGTTTTCTGTCCGCCTCAATGAAGACAATGACACACACAGCTAGGGATGAAACTTGCATCCAAAGGGTTTCTATTCTACTACTCATTTCTCAGTATTACAATAACTCCATGCAACATTACTGTCCTGGGGCAGAGTGGTTGGACTGGTGCCTGACAGGGAAGGAGCTGAGGTGCTGGTTGATAGCTGACTGAGCATGAGCCAGCAGTGTGCCCAGCTGGCCATCTTGGCCTGGAGCAAAACTAGTGTGAGCAGGAGGAGCAGAGAAGTCATCATCCTCCTGTCCTCAGCACTGGGGAGGCCACTCCTGGAGTCCTGGGGTCAGTGTTGGGCCCCTCAGTGCAAGAAGGACCCAGAGGCATTGGAGTGTGTGCAGAGAAGGGCAAGGAGGCTAGGGAGGGCTCTGGAGCACAAGTGTTGTGAGGAGCAGCTGAGGGCACTGGGGTTGGGTAGTGTGGAGGAGCCTCAGGGCAGATCTTATCTCTCTCTCCAAGTCCCTGCAAGGAGGTTGGAGTGAGCTGGGGGTAGGTCTCTTCTCCTGGGTTAGCAGTGAGAGGACAAGAGGAAACAGCTTCAAGTTGCAGCAGTGGAGGTTTAGATTAGATATAAAGAGAATTTCTTTCCTGAAAGGGTTGTTAAATCTTGTCCCAGGCTGCCCAGGGAGGTGGTGGAGTCACCATCCCTGGAGGTGTTTAAGAAACATTTAGATGCTCTTATTAGTGCCATGGTTTAGTGGTATGGTAGTGCTAGGTATGGTTGGACTTGATGATCTTAGAGGTCTCTTCCAAAGTCAATGATCAATGTGATTCTATGATGTCTTGCCTGGCTTCTAAAGCTTGGGATTTTGGGTGAATTTTCTGCCTTTTTTCTCTTGTTCTTCCTGAATAAGATTAGTTACAAAGCATCAGGTGTTTTTTTTATTTCCCCCTTACAACAAGGTTGGGTTCAGCTTGCAAGGACAGCAGTGAGACAGGACAATACAGATAGTGTAAAACTTTGCATGGGCACTGAGTAACAAGCCTGCAAAATGCATCATGTTTTTAAATGCAGATGGTGGAGTCAATGTTTTAATTTTTGGACAAAACTAGGGAACCAAAATTACCACAATGCCCTTAGGTACTTTTGAACAGCTCATGAATGTAGGTATAGATGTTTAATCCCAGAATCCATTTCAAAGGGCTTAAATCCATACATATGTACAAATGATGAATTAAGTAGATCAATTTTGCCTTATGTGTATTCATCACCATACTGTTCATTAGCTGAACAAAGAAAATAGCCTCAAGATTTCAGATCAAGAGTCTATCAAGGTTTGGCAAGCTGAACAACTTATGCAGAAGCTTGGCCTCGTGGGACATGAATGCTCTGGAGTGACCTTGAGGAGGTGATTTTTGCAAGACAGAATGGGCAGGAGTGTCATGAGATCGGAAAATTCTCTGGGTTTGGCCCCAGATGACAAATGCCATTACTGAAGTCCTGCCAAAGCAAAAGGAACTGTGGGAAATGTTAAATATTGCCTATGGCCCTAAGTTATTTAATTTTGGTTAACTTCTTTTAAATATTAATGATTTGGAAGTATGGAAAATCTATTTAAATGCCTTTTCTCTAATTGTTTTGAAAGAAACACTGATGTCAAAACTGGATCACAGAATGACAGAATCATTGAGATTGGAAGAGACCTCTAAGATCATCAAGTCCAACCATACTTTGCACTACCATACCATTAAACCATGGCCCTAAGTACCACATCTAAATATTTCTTAAAACCCTCCAGGGATGGTGACTCTACCACCTCCCTGGCAGCTTATTCCAAGACTTAACAACCCTTTCAGGAAAGAAATTGCTCTTTATATCTAATCTAAACCTCTCCTGCTGCAACTTGAGGCCATTTCCTCTTGTCCTCTCACTGGTAACCCAGGAGAAGAGACCTACCCCCAGCTCACTCCAACCTCCTTGCAGGGACTTGGAGAGAGAGATAATGTCTCCCCTGAGTCTCCTCCACACTAACCAACCCCAGTTCCCTCAGTTGCTCCTCACAACACTTGTGCTCCAGAGCCCTCCCTAGCCTCCTTGCCCTTCTCTGGACACACTCCAATGCCTCTGGGTCCTTCTTGCACTGAGGTGCCCAGAACTGACCCCAGGACTCTAGGAGTGGCCTCCCCAGTGCTGAGGACAGGAGGATGATGACTTCTCTGCTCCTCCTGCTCACACTAGTTTTGCTCCAGGCCAAGATGCTGTTAGCTTTCTTGGCCACCTGGGCACACTGCTGGCTCGTGCTCAGTCAACTATCAACCAGCACCCCAGCTCCTTCTCTGCCATGCACCAATCCAACCACTCTGCCCCAAGCCTATAGCTTTGCACGGGGTTATTGTGACCCAAGTGTAGGACCTGGTCCTTGGCCTTGTTGTAGCTCATCCCATTGGCCTGAGCCCATGGATCCAGCCTGGCCAGGTCCCTCTGCAGAGCCTCCCTACCCTCAAGCAGACCGACCCTGCCTCCTACCTTGGTGTCATCTGCAAAGTTACTGAGGGTTCACTCGATCTCCTCATCCAGATCATTGATAAAGACATTGAACAGAGCTGAGCCCCAACACTGAGCCCTGGGGAACACCACTGGTGACCTGCCACCAACTAGAATGAACTCCATTGACCACTGCATGTGCTTTTTGAAACACTTTGCAAATACAAAGTGCTAGTTAGCTGTGATACATAATAGGAATTTTAAGAGGTTTTTTTTCTACACAGGTTTACAGCCAGCTTTGGGAAAATAAGGTAAAGACTAAATGATACCCAAATGTGTTCTAGTGAGGGTCCAATGTTCAGGTCCTGCTGAAAATGCCTCATCTTCTCTTGTGCACCTACCTGCAGCTATAGGACAGCAAGTGAGGCTTAGGACTAGGCAAGCAGACATGATTTTCCCATATGCTGAGTTCAGCAGAGTGAGCAAATCACAGAGCAAGCACTGTGCTACCAAGTCAGTCTTCACTTTGCCAGTCAAGGGAGGTGATAGTCCCACGTCACTCTGTGCTGGTCTGGCCTTACCTCAAGCACTGGGTGCAATTCTGGGTGAAAAATATAGGAGGGGTAGGAAGCTGTTGGAGAGCCTCTGGAGGATACCGTGAGGAAAGGTCTACAGGGGAAGCTGTATGAGGAGCAGCTGAAATCACTTGGCTTGTTCAGCCTGGAGAAGAGGAGACTGAGAGGAGACGTCATCATGATCTACAGCAAAAAAAACCCCAAAACCCCAAAACCCAAGGATTTCAATCCTTTTCAATCCAAGGAAGGCTTACTGCTGCTCTTCTGCATTATTGCAGCTGGGAGTGCCACAGTGTAGGGTGCCAATGCTCCAGGCTTGGGGCAGGGTAGCTGGAAAGCTGCTGGGTAAAAAAGGACTTGGGGATGTTGTTCAAGAGTGGCTGAAGGTGAGCCAGCAGTGTGCCTAGGTGGCCAAGAAGGCCAATGGCTTCCTGTCTTGCATCTGAAATAGTGTGGCTGCAATGACTAGGACAAGGATTGTCCTCCTGGAGTGGACACTGGTGAGGCCACACCATGAATCCTGGGTTCAGTTTTGGGCCCCTCACTCCAAAAAGGGTAATGAGGTGCTGGAGTGTGTCCAGAGCAGGGCACTGAAGCTGGTGAAGCATCTCAAGCACGAGTGTTGTGAGGAGCAGCTGAGAGAACTACGGTTAGTTAGTTTGGATAAGGAGCTGGCTCAGGGGAGACATTCTTGCTCTCTACAACTGCTTGAAAGGAGGTGGTAGTAAGGTAATTCTTCTCCCAGGTAAAGAAGAAATGGCTTCAAGGTGTGCCAGGGGAGGTTTGGATTAGATATCAGGAAGAATTTCTTCACCAGGAGGGTTATCAGGCATTGGCCCAGGCTGCCCAGGTCAGTGGTGGAATCACCATCCCTGGAAGGGGTTCAAAAATCATGTAGAGGTGGCACTTGGTGATATGGTTTAGTGGTGGGCATAGTAGTATTGGGTGGATGGTTGGACTCCATCTCAGAGGTCTTTTCCAACCATAAGGTTTCTCTGATTCTTAATTATTCCAATGAAGTGCTGCTGCTAGGAGGCATTCAGCTTGCCCCACCACCATCTATCCTCTGTATCTGCAGTGCAACTCGATCAATGTCTGTCCATCCCACCAACATCCCAAGTCTGAGCTACACTTGTAACCTCAGCTTCCAATATGCTGAATTGGCAATAAAAAAAATCAAAGTAGGGGGGGAGATATACTTTTTTCCCCCAGAGTAGACATTACTCCCTTCGACAAGAGACAAATGTTTCATTCAAATGCTGCATTTCGCATATTGGAAGCAGTAATGAATTCTGGGGCACCTTTCTCCCTAGTTCACAATGTCAGCCCCAAGCACAGAGGCACTTCAGGCTTTCCTCACAAAATTAAATTTAATGTTACACCCTCCAGTGGAATGATGCATAAATCAAGTCTTTGATTTGCATGGACTGCCAGCGAACAGCCCCATTCTGTACAAATATAAACCCCAGCCTTGAATATGATGTCAGGGACAGGAACAAAGCAATCTAGGTTTTCCAATGAGAGTCTGGTACCCAGTGTAATTCAGGCTTGGTATTATGTTGCTCTCATGTCAAGGCTGTTATTAAAATTCTTAGGTTTTGCCTCCTTTTTTTCATCTCAAAAGAAAATGTTTTTTTTGACCTTCTTCTCTTTTGGCAAACCAGTATGAACCAGTGCTATTCACACCCTGTCTGTGAGGAGCTGAGCTGCAATTGCTGGAGCTTTTTGGTTTTCTCCTAGGCTAGCAGGATGGAGTGGGGTAATGAAACAAAGTAAAGTAAAGATGATCATGGAATAGAAATGTTAAATGGAAAGAAAAAGATTAGGTAGCTTTGTACCCTTTTGGAAAACAGGGTGCTTTCCACATTGAGTATTCAGAGCCTGGAACAGGGCAGCAAATTTAAAGGATTAAGAAGGCAAGAAATACATTCTGCTTCACAACATCACAGAATCATTAAGGTTGGAAGAGACCTCCAAGATCATCAAGTCCAACCATACCTAGCACTACCATACCACTAAACCATGGCGCTAAGGAGAGCATCTAAATGTTTCTTAAACACCTCCAGGGATGGTGACTCCACCACCTCCCTGGGCAGCCTGGGACAAGATTTAACAACCCTTTCAATAAAGAAATTTCTCCTTATATCCAATCTAAACCTCCCCTGATGCAACTTGAAGTCATTTCCTCTTGTCCTCTCACTGCTAACCCTGGAGAAGAGACCTACCCCCAGCTCACTCCAACCTCCTTGCAGGGAGTTGCAGAGAGAGCTAAGGTCTCCCCTTAGTCTCCTATTCTCCACACTACCCAGCCCCAGTTCCCTCAGCTGCTCCTCACAACACTTGTGCTCCAGAGCCCTCCCTAGCCTCCTTGCCCTTCTCTGCACACACTCCAATGCCTCTGTGTCCTTCTTGCACTGAGGTGCCCAGAACTGACCCCAGGACTCTAGGAGTGGCCTCCCCAGTGCTGAGTGCAGGAGGATGATGACTTCTCTGCTCCTCCTGCTCACACTAGTTTTGCTCCAGGCCAAGATGCTGTTGGCTTTCTTGGCCACCTGGGCACACTGCTGCCACATAAGCTAATAAACCTACTTTCCTTTAGATTCAGAAATTAATCCTAGAATGGTTTGGCTTGGAAGGGACCTTCAAGATCTGGATGCTAGTTACATGGTCAGAATTGACTTTGGAAACCTTGAGCATTCAAACTCCTCCCAGCCTTATATATCTCCTGTGATACATCTCATGGATTTTGAAACCCCTTTTCTTGTATCATTACAGTGCTAAATGATAATCTTTACTTGCAGTGTTTAAGCTCTTTTGCTGTGGCTGGTATTGGCATGTTCTGCACAGTACTCCTCAAAGGAAATTTCTAGTTAATTTATTCATATAGATCTTACACTTGAATCTGAAACATTGAGAACTGGCTAAAACACACTGGATTGAAGTTCCATCTGCTGGGAGAGTTGGAAAAGCAGAACATGAGTATCACTGAGAGCTGAGGAGGTACATAAAGCCAGATTTTACTAGGAGACCTGAAATCTCTTCTCAGTTGTCATTGATGAGATCCACTGTAAAGATGAAGTGCTCTCTTGGAGAGAGTGACAGACTCACCAGGGAAAAAGTATATTTATGGGTCTTTTAGAAGATGCTGGCTTCTAGAGTACTGCTGGGAATGATGCAATCACTACATTTAGCCACCTACATCCTCCTTTGGTTAGCATTTTTCCTTTGAAATGTGCTGAAAACATCCTAAAAGGTCAAGGCTTCCAGAGTATGACCTTGATAGAGCAACTCCCTTTGATTTCATTATCCTCTACTGATGTTTATGGGAATTAATAAGTCTTATTCCTTTTCCTGTATTAAGTACAAGGGAAGTTTGATGGATTGGGATGCTTTTTTTTTGTGTATTTTAAGTGACACCCCTGACTAAGTGCTTTGCTGAATTGGAGCCTAGGCAACTCAGTGTTTCGGTTGCCATCCTTTATGATGGAATGTGGAAAGGTGACTGGATATTCTCAGGCAGGTGAGTGGTGTATCAGGTGCTTATTCTCTTTTGTCCTCAGTTTTTTTTTCCAACATTTTACCATCACTTTCTTAGCTTACTGAAGTAGATGCTGTAGTTGGCAGAGATTGTATCTGAAAGAGGGATGTGATCAGAGCAATGAGAAGTCGTGGCTAGGCTTCGTGAATGAAGCTCCAGGGAGGGCTCCACCCACACTCCTCCTCAGCGCCTTTTCCAAGCGCGCTGATAAAAAGAGGATAGCAGATAGCACCCTCGAGCCTGTGCTATGGATTTTTTTTTAGGTGAGACACAGCTTGCACAGAGCTGGACCCACCCTTTAGTCCTAAGGTTCATCTGCCAGGGCCTAGCAAGCTTGGATGCTGGCAGCCAAGTCCTTAGGATGGAGGTTTTATTAGAGTGTCCTTCTCTTAGATGGAAGGCCTTACAGGGCTAAACGAGCTCCATCTGCCCAGGTTTGGAATCAGAGTTGTCCTTCTCCTAGGATGACTGCCAGAAGGCTAATGAGCTCATCCTACCCATCCAAGGATTAGAGGAACATGGGTATCACTCCCCACACTTTCCCGTGGGCAATGAGTTTAATGCTCCCTCTGCTGTTGGCACAGTTATCGCACCAGGGGCCACAGGAGACCACAAGGAATTTTCAGACTGTGCCTAACAGATGATTCATGATATGAAAAGATTTGAGATCTCAAGCGCCAGGGCTTGTGGAAATTAACAGCAGCTCTGGTGCTTCCTATCAGTGAGAAGGTTACATTAAGTGGGGTTTGGTGTTGATTTAGGGAGATGTTTTTCTTGCTGCAGCTGTACAATCAGTGCTAAGCAAAGGAAAACTTGATGACTGTCACCTTCTTTACTTATGGAATTGAGAGTGGCACTGGTATGGTACTAGTGTGTAGGGAGCTGTCTTCATGCCTTTTGCCTGGGAGGACGAGGTGTGTTACACTGGCTTTCTTCAACTCCAAGTTGAAGATCTGGTTAGACCGGTGAAAATCTGAGCCTTTTTTGGCTCTGTCTATCATGGCTGCAAGGTGAGGGTTGGGAGCCTTTTAGGCAAGGCACTGGAATGCTTCAACATGAAAATCTACTGAGTTTGTAGCTCTGCCACAGACCTTCTGCAACGTTCTAGGCTTGGGGCAGAGTGGTTGGATTGGTGCCTGGCTGAGAAGGAGTTGGGGTGCTGGGTGATAAGTCAACTGAGCATGAGCCAGCAGTGTGCCCAGGTGGCCAAGAAAGCTAACAGCATCTTGGCCTGGAGCAAAACTAGTGTGAGCAGGAGGAGCAGAGAAGTGATCATCCTCCTGTCCTCAGCACTAGGGAGGCCACACCTAGAGTGCTGGGCTCAGTGTTGGGCCCCTCTTTCCTGAAATGGTTGTTAAGTCTTGTCCCAGGCTGCCCAGGGAGGTGGTGGAGTCACCATCCCTGGAGGTGTTTAAGACACATTTAGATGCTCTCCTTAGGGCCATAGTTTAGTGGCATGGTGGTGATAGGTATGGTTGGACTTGATGATCTTGGAGGTCTCTTCCAACCTTAATGATTCTGTGATTCTCTATGAACTTGGCAACTTCTTACACAATCATGTCCATGGAGCCCCCAGTTGTGAAATATGCAAGTAACTTCTTTGTCACATTTGATCTGTTCTCTAGGCTGAAGCAATGACTTTGTGTAATGCCACACGATATAGGTATGTATTCAGCTTTAGGAAATGACAACAGGCTTTTGGATGGCGTGCTGAAGAGTGAATTTCCAAATCACTGGGAGCATTTTGCCTGATTTTGGGCTGGGGTCCCAAAGTGCTTTTGCACTTTTTATGTAGATAAAAAGAAAAACAGACTATCAGTTTGTATGAAGATTGTTTTCTACCTGGTAGACTTAAAGCATGCTGGAAATGTCTTGTCAAATTCTTCAAGAGCTCTTTTGGGGAGGACTTAGATGCATCAGAGTTGGCTCTGAGGACTACTCATTCTGTTGAAATAAAATCATGGCTCTAGCACTAGGAAGGGTGTATTACTTGGAAATTGTGCAGTCCATTTATAGTCCTAATATGGCATAAAGTCATCTTAGTCTCAATCCCTTTCTCCTAAGTATCACTGCTGGCCACTGCTAGATGGAGGTTTAGACTAGCACCTGCTGTGCTGTCACATGTAGACAAATCCAGGCTTCTGTTCTTAGCTCACATCTCTGCTGCATTTTTGCTGCTGCTATAAAAGAGAAGAGTTTGGCAACTGCATTTTGACAAGAGATTGGCTGTGGCACCCTTTTGTCAGGGCCAACAAGACAACCCACAGCAGAGACACAACAGTTATGTAGTTGACACAACAGAAGGGAGGGTTGCTGTACAGTGGGACCTGGACAAGATTGAGAAGTAGACTCACATGAAACAAATGAGGTTCAACAAGTCAAGTGCAATGTCCTGCACCTGGGTTGAGGCAATCTCAGACGTGAGCACAGACTGGGAGAACTTATTGAGAGCAGCCCTGCCGAGAAGGACTTGGGGGTTCTGGGGGACAAAAAGCTGGACATGAGCCAACAAGTGGTGCTTGCTGCCCAGAATGCCAACCATGTCCTGAGCTACCTCAGAAAAAGCATGGCCAACAAGTCAAGGGAGGGGATTCTCCCTAGAATCATAGAGCAGTTATATCTGGAACAGACCTTGAAGATCATCAAGTCCAGCCTTTGTCCTAGCCCTATCAACCTGCTAAATGATGCTTCCCAATGCAACATCTACCTGTCTCTTAAACACCTCCAGGGGTGAGGACTCAAGCACCTCCCTGGGCAGCCTGTTCCAATGGCTTACAACCCTTTCAGTAAAGAATTTCCTCCTAATATCTAACCTGAACCTCCCCTGGAGCAATTTCCATCCATTTCCCCTTGTCCTAGCACTCTCCACTAGGGAGAACAGACAGTCCCTGCCTCTCCACAACCTCCATTCAGGTAGTTATAGAGAGCCAGGAGGTCTCCCCTCAATCTCCTCTTTTCCAGGCTAAACAGGCCCAGATCCCTCAGTCTGTCCTCATCAGGCTTATGTTCTAAGCCCTTTAGCAGCTTGGGAGCCTCTGTACTCTCTCCAGCACCTCAATGTCCCTCTTGTAGTGAGGGGCCCAAAACTGGATGCAGTACTTGAGGTGAGGCCTCCCCAAAGCTGAGCAAAGGGGCATGATCACCTCCCCGCCCCTGCTGACAACACTGTTCCTGCTCCAGGCCAGGATGCCATTGGCCTTCTTGGCCACCTGGGCACACTGCTGGCTCATGTTCAGCTGTCAATCAGTACCCCTAGGTCCCTCTGTGCCTGGCAGCTCTCCAGCCACTGCTCCCCAAGCCTAGAGCACTGCTGCGGGTTGTTATAGCCAAGGTGCATACAGGCACCTGTCTGCTCTGGTGAGACTGCATCCATCTCTGGTGTCCCTCAGCACAAGACAGACATAGATCTGCTGGAGTGTATCCAGAGGTGTCCACAAAGATGATCTGAAGGCTGCAGCACCGCTGCTGTGACGATAGGCTGAGAGAGTTGGGGTTGTTCAGNTCTGGGGGACAAAAAGCTGGACATGAGCCAACAAGTGGTGCTTGCTGCCCAGAATGCCAACCATGTCCTGAGCTACCTCAGAAAAAGCATGGCCAACAAGTCAAGGGAGGGGATTCTCCCTAGAATCATAGAGCAGTTATATCTGGAACAGACCTTGAAGATCATCAAGTCCAGCCTTTGTCCTAGCCCTATCAACCTGCTAAATGATGCTTCCCAATGCAACATCTACCNTAGCCTATTAGTACTTAAAGAGAGCTTATAAAAAAAGAGGGAGAGAGACTTTTTACATGAGCAGATACTGATAGGGCAAGGGGTGATGGTTTTCAACTGAAACAGAGAAGAGTTAGATTAGATGTTAGGAAGAAATACTCAGAGGGTAGTTGGGCACTGGAAAAGTTGTGGATGCTCCATCCCTGGCAGTGTTAAAGGCTAGGTTGGAAGGACCCTGGGCAACCTGGTCTAGTGGGTGGCAGAGGGGTTGGAACTAGATGATCTTAAAGTCCCTTCCAACCTTCACAATTCTATGCTGCCTTTCTAGTGCTGCTCATTGGCCTAACCTCTTGAGGCACAATCCCTGTTTTCCATGAGGCTGCCAGGCCAGCAGCAGACTGTTCAGACAATCAGTCTGCCCCACAGCAGATTATTTTATTGTCCTTCCAGCTTTTAGAGGTGGTCTTAATATGTTGAATCAGTGGAATTAGAGCTTAGAAAGAACTTGGCTCAGGCTAAGAGATTGTTTTTGCCTCAGCAGTTTTCTAATTAAATCCTTGTGGAAAATGACTGCAAGGTTCTTCAGTGAAACAAGCCCAGAATACACCTACCCAGCTAGCTCTGTGCTTTTAGATTCAGTCATGAAGACTAATGAATTGGAGACAATTGCTCTGGGAAAAACCAAAAGCAGGTATTTG
>VWZO01010837.1:27500-38198 GCA_013396975.1 Bucco capensis
ATCATCATACCTGCTGTTTACATGAATCCCTTCCTTCAGTGCATTTCCCTTGTCCTTTCAGGCTACATGTATGAAAGCTTCCCTACAGTACCATGCCAGCATCGCACTGGTAGCTGCTGCTCTAAAAGCACAGCTCCAAAAAAACCAGATGAAAATACACAGAATCATTAAGGTTGGAAGAGACCTCTAAGATCATCAAGTCCAANTTGTCCTCCCAAACCAGGACAATTAATTGGCGCCCAATGTGGGGCTCGAACCCACGACCCTGAGATTAAGAGTCTTATGCTCTACCGACTTGTCCTGGTAATCACTTCTCTGCTGTGATGCTGGTTCCTCTGGGGGAGCTTGCAGATGCCGCAGGCTGTTGCTGCTCTGGGGCTTGCCGCTGCTTGCTGCATGCTGCTGCGGGGTCTGTGTTGCTGTCCAGACGCTGGTGGGGTGTGCACCGCCTTCCGGCCTGGGCCGACCCCACCGGTGCCTCCGCCCCCCCCGGCCACAGCCCGCATGTCCCTGCACCGGGCGGGCACCGCCCAGCAGGTGTGGAGGCCACCCTGCCGACCGTGCAACTTAGCCAATGGAAAGGGCTACCACTCACCAAGTTTACAAATAAACACATTAACGGTTGGGGGGTGAAGGGGGAAAACATGGATACCTCAGGCAATTTTTTTTACATTTCCCATAACAACATGAAATTGTATCAGGCTTCACCCAGAAAAATACCTACTTTCCCAATTCAAGGGTAACTTGGAAACCCTGTACTTCAATGGCAAGGTAAAGGATTAAAATGCTTCCTGTCAAGCATTGGGGCTGAGCAAACCACCAAGCCAGTAACAGATATTCTCTATTATCCCCTTTGCCCTCACTTCAGGGAGGAAAAGGGCAAATTAACAGAGAGACAGAGACATGGGAATTAGAAATGAAACTTATAACTACTTTAATGAAAATAATAACAAGAAAATGAAGTGTATATATATATATATATATATATATATACACACACACAACCAATACCAGAACCAAACCCCCTTGATGGTAACTATGTCACCACTGATGCTGTAGCAGGAGAACTTCAGCAACAGCCAGGACTCAGGCTCAGGAGGCTGGATCCTGGAGCTCAGGAACTCTTGAATTGAGATGGAAGGGAGAACAGGGAGAGTCCTGTAGGAACAGTGCTGGGCTTCTGATCTTCACAGGGCTCAGGTGCTTGTCCTTCTGGGAGGGCAGAGATCCAAACCTCTCCTTATATATACTAGTTGTTAAGTAGGTGGTAATTAGCTGAATGAAGCACCTGTTTTGCTTGGGTCCTAGGCATCATGCAAGAGTCCCTAAGGCCCAAGCTCCATATCGCTGCCTAAGGGGATGAATATGAATATGGCATCAAATGCCTTATTTTGACTCAAACTAGGACACTTCCTCTTCTGCATAGAATAATTTGTGACAAGGGGGAAAGATCATGCTGCTTTCCAGGCTGAAATGTTTATTCTCTTTATTCCTTTTTTTAATCCATGGGTAGGAGCAGTAGATGGCCAAGAGCAATAGTTCAGTTTGTCCTGTTCAGCACTGCCCAGCAATAGCTCAGGTTCTGGGTATCCTCTGTGGCTGTGCATTTCTGAAAACACCACCACTTTGCTAAACCATCTATCAATAACAATTTCCAGCTGATGTATATAGCTTTATGAAAAAGAGTCAGCATCAGCTGAAGTCTAACAGTGCATCCCCACCAGGGCTTCCTGGAGCAGAGTGATCAATATCCTCAGTTAAGTTTATGAGGATGCCTTGAAACCCTCTAAATGCAGTAGCATTCTCTCCAACCTTTCTTGTAGCCCATCAATTACAGACTAAAAGGTCAGTCTTGCTGTAGGAAAAGTCTTCAGAAAAGATTTTTTTCTTTTCTGCTTTTCTTGCTGGAAGGATGGTGGGGAGAGATTTGTTTTGGCAAGAGCTGTTCCTGAAGAGAAAACCTTGCCAAAAGAATCTGAGGACCATGCTTCTTGCTATTCTATTTCTGAATACTGTCTGCTATGTCCAGGGTTGTTTTGAAGCTTGTGATGTCTGTTCCAAGAAGCAAAACAGCTAGTGGTGATGTCTGCACTGAGGACAGTACACAGTCACAGAATCAGAGAGTAACTGTTAGGGCTGGAAGGGACCTCTGGAGCTCATCTAGTCCTACCTCCCTGCCAGAGCAGCAGAACCTAGAGCAGCTTGCACAGGATGTGTCCAGGTGGGTTTGGAATCTCTCCAGAGATGGAGAGTCCAGCAACTCCCTGGGCAGCCTGGGCCAGGGCTCCACCACCCTCAAAGGAAAAAAAGCTCCTCCTGTTCAGCTGGAACTTGCTGGGTGCTAGTTTGTGCCCATTGCCTTTAGTCCTGCCACTAGGTACCACAGAACAAAGCCTGGCCCCAGCCTCCTGCCCCCCACCCTTGAAGGATTGCTAAGCACTGCTCAGATCTCCCTCAGGCTGCTCTGCTCCAGGCTAACCAGCCCCAGCTCTCTCAGCCTCAGTCAGTACTGGGCAGGAATAAATGGAGCTGAAAAAGTAGGTGGCACATTACACTGTTAACAATTTTCTGACTTGCAGTCAGTCCAGGGAAGACCTGTCTTGTACGTGCCTTTATGTCCTCTCTGCTCATGGAGTGTGCAAAGCATCTCACATATTTGGTTGGCTGAATACAGGCAAAGAAACAGCCTTGGTGTATATGGTTTGATGTGTCTCTACTCCAACCTGAGCAAGGCAAAAGGCTTCAGCAGTACTGTGTGTCTGAACCTCTTCAGAGCAGAGTTTTAATCAATGGTCACTTCTCTTGGAAGTTGTTAGATTACAGAATCATAGAATCACAAAGGTTGCAAGAAACCTCTAAGATCATCAAGTCCAACCATACATTAGTGCAGCTCCATCCACCCTGGTGCTCTGCCTCCTACTAAGAACAGTTTGGCTATTGCTGCATGGTTCTGGATGCAGCTCTCCAGTATCTTGTTGAAGATCTGTTACCAGATGCGTATGTATTCATGTATATTCATAAATCACTTGCAAAGTTCAGCAAAATAGTAAAGAGGATGGAAAGAGAGGAGGAATACAGTGGAAGTGAGTAAACATGTTCTTCTAGTAAATAAGTAATCTAAAGCTAACTACTTTAGTACTCTCCTTTTAAAAAGTCAATTTTTAACCATGAATTCTAAATGAAAGATTTCTAGCCAGAGTCAAATGTCACCCTGAGGAAAAACTGGAGGAATCCTCCATGTTAGGCAGGATGTGAGTGTTACATTGATATTCCTTTTTACCCCACCCTGTGAACTAAATGTTTTTGTCCTGTACAACAACTTTTAGTACTGTGAAAATTTACCTCCCATACCTGGAGGGTTCTGAGCCCTTTCGTCTACCCTGTGCTCAGGCTCAGTGTCAGTTGGTGGCATAACCAAAGAGAGCGTCAAGAATGATCAAGTCTGATCCCCCTGGACTCAGCACTGGTGAGGTCACAGCTAGAGTGCTGGGGTCAGTTTTGGGCCCCTCAGTCCAAGAAGGACACAGAGGCATTGGAATGTGTCCAGAGAAGGGCAAGGAGGCTAGGGAGAACTCTGGAGCACAAGTGTTGTGAGGAGCAGCTGAGGGAACTGGGGTTGGTTAGTCTGGAGGAGGCTCAGGGGAGACCTTAGCTGTCTCTGCAACTCCCTGCAAGGAGGTTGGAGTGAGATGAGGGTAGGTCTCTTCTCCAGGGTTAGCAGTGAGAGGACAAGAGGAAATGGCTTCAAGTTGCAGCAGGGGAGGTTTAGATTAGATATAAGGAGAAATTTCTTTATTGAAAGGGTTGTTAAATCTTGTCCCAGGCTGCCCAGGGAGGTGNATTGGGTTCCAAACAATCCCAGCCTTGGGATGTCTTTAAGAAATGGATTTTAGAAGTTGATCCTCACTTAGTTTGGTGACAGGGCCATGAAGATGCTGAAGGGACTAGAGGGGAAGCTATATGAAGAAAAGCTGTAAGCCACTTTAGTTTGATTATCATGGAGAAGAGGAGACTGAGGAGACACTTCATTGTGTCTACAGCTTCACAGATTCACAGAATTACCTAGGCTTGAAAAAAACCCCAGGATCATCTGTGACCCAACAACAGGGCATCAGCTAAACCATGCCACTAAGTGCCACGTCCAATCTCTTCTTAAACACTTCCAGGGACGGTGACTCCACCACCTCCCTGGCCAGTCCATTCCAGTGTCCAATCACCCTCTGCGTGAGGAAGTGCTTCCTAATGTGTAGCCTAAACCTCCCTTGTTGCAGTTTCAGGCCATGCCCTCTCTTCCTGTCACTAGTTGCAGGGAGAAGAGCCTGACCCCTACCTGACTACAATTTTCTTTCAGGTAGTTGTAGAGGGCAATAAGGTCCCCCCTGAGTCTCCTCTTCTCCAGGCTGAACAACCCCAGCTCCCTCAGCCTCTCCTCATACGACTTCCCTCCAGCCCCTTCACCAGTCTCGTCACTCTCCTCTGGACCCTCTCCAGCACCTCAATATCTTTCTTGAAGTGAAGGACCCAAAACTGAACACAGTACTCAAGGTGAGGCTTCACCAGAGCTGAGTACAGGGGGAGAATTACATCCCTAGTCCTGCTGGCCACACTATTCTTGATACAGGCCAAGATTCGATTGGCTTTGCACGCCACCTGAGCACACTGCTGGCTCATGTTCAGCCGGCTGTCAACCAATACTCCTAGGTCCCTCTCCACTGAGCCACTCTCCAGCTACTCATCTCCCAGCCTGTAGCGCTGCATGGGGTTATTGTGGCCACAGTGTAAGACTCTGCACTTGGCTTTGTCCCTCACAAGGGGAAGCATAGAGACAGGAGCTGATCTCTTCTCTCTGGCAGCCAGTGACAGGAGCTGAGGGAATGGCATGAAGCTGTGCCAGGGAAGGGTTAGGTTGGATATTAGGAAAAGGTTCCTCACCCAGAGGGTGGTGAAGCTCTGGCACAAGCTCCCCAGGGAAGTAGCCATGGTGCCAAGCCTGACAGAATTCAAGAAGCATCTGGACAATACTTTTAGACACATGATGTGATTTTTGGGATTGTCGTGTGCATAGACAAGAGTTGGACTCAATGATACTTCCAATTCAGGATGACTTGACTGAGATGGAGCACAGTGGCTTCAGCAGGCCTTTTCTAGATAGCACTCTACTTCTGCACAGGCTTTGGTACACAGAGAGGTCTTTAAATATACCTGTGAAATGGTAGCAAGGATGTAGTCTTAAAATACAGTACGAAAAATGGACAATCAACACCACAATTGGAGTTGGAGGAATTGGTTGGAACAAGTTGGAGAGGAATAAAAAAGCAACTTCCTTGCTGTGATAGAGTCCCAAACAGGACAAAAACATATTTTTGGCTCTGAAGAGCAACTAAAGTACCATTTTCCCTCAGTAGCTCTGTCAAGCAAGAAAAACAGCTGCAGTAGCATCCCCTTCATTCTGTTGCTGCCTAAAGTCAGCAGGATTTCCTTGAGGAAAAGGAGAAAAGACTCCTGACCTGGAAGTGAAGTATAAAGAAAGGTAGCTCTTCCCTGTCTGCTTGCAGGCATCCAGTTCAGCTCAGACTCTTTGTGATGCCATGGTTGTAATTCAAAGCCTTTTCTAAATTAATTCTAACTGAAGCCAGCGAAGAGTTAAATGCAGAATGTATTAGATTGCAGTGATGAAGCCTCTGATTAATATAATGAAAAGCTTGCTTTAATTGCATTACCTTCCATTAGCTCCCCTCTTCCTCTTTTTTTTTTTTCTAAGGCTCTGTGCACCTCATGCCTGCTGGGACTTTCTTCCCACCTGCATTCAAGTGAGAGTTCTGCTTTCCAAACTGCCCCTTTCATCAATCTCCTATTAATTAGCCAAATGCTGCATTGGATTATACATCGATGCCTTCAGTCGAGCGTGTGCTGGGAGGAGAGGAGAAGCCTCTGGCCTGCCCGGGCTCCTCTCAGGAGCTACTCATTGGTATTCCACGGGAAGTCAGCTTACTGTAATTTGAAATTGGTCTGCTGTCCCATTAGGAATCTGCCCAATCAATACCAAGTGAATTAGAGTTGCAGTGATCTGATTAACTCCCCATTATTTTCTACCCAGGCTGATTTCGAATGCATGATGAGACAATATTCCAGTTGCTTTGCTTTATCCCAGTTTCAATGGAATATAGACATCTGAGGAAGCAGTGGCTGTGCATTTGATTGGGCTGTGCTGTAATAAAGTCAAACACTGTGAGGGTCTGCCTTGCCAGGAGAGCCAGGAGCAAGGGCTGCCATGTCATGCAGAGGGCTGCTGGGCTCCTGGAGGGGACAGGGCTGCTTCTCTGTACTGCTGCTCCTCTTTAGCTTGTCCATTCCGTGCCCTTGTTGAGCAGAGTTGGCAGATGGTGCTCAGCTAGGTGCACATTGAATTGGTAGGTGGCCATGCTGTTGGGGTCCTCCATGCAGGTGTGTGTTTCCTGAGTAGTAACTCAGAATCTCAGAATCACAGAACATTCATGGCTGGAAATGACCTCTCAGATCACTGAGTCCAAATGAAAAAAAAAACCAAAAACAAAAAAACGAACAAAAAAACCACAACAAAAACCCCCGACAAACCACACAACCCCTGCCCTCTAGTGAGGGCAATAGGACATGAGGCAATGGAACACAGGAAGTTCCACCTAAACATGAGGCAGAATTTCTTCACTATGAGAGTGACAGAGCACAGGAACAGGCTGCCCAGAGAGGTTGTGAAGTCTGCTTCTTCAGGGAGATTCAAGAACCATCTGGCCACAATCCTGAGTAATGTCCTTTGGGGACCCTGCTACAGCAAGGGGGTTGGACTAGATAACCTCTTGTGGTCCCTTCCAACCTTAATCATTCTGAGAACCCCCCCAGACAACGCTACAGGCTTGGGGATGAGTGGCTGGAAAGCTGCCCAGCACAGAAGGACCTGGGGCTGCTGGTGCACAGCTGAATGTGAGCCAGCAGTGTGCCCAGGTGGCCAAGAAGGTCAGCAGGATCCTGGCTTGGATCAGGAATAGTGTGGGGAGCAGGAGAAAGGAGGTTGTCGTGCCCTTGTACTGGGCACTTGTGAGGCCTCAGCTGGAGTCCTGTGTTCAGTTCTGGGCCCCTCATTATAGGAAGGACATTGAGATGCTGGAGCATGTCCAGAGGAGAGCTACCAAGCTTGTGAGGGGTTTAGAGAACAAGCCATACGAGGAGAGGCTGAGGGAGCTGGGCATGGTTAGTTTGGAGAAGAGGAGGCTGAGAAGAGGAGGCTGAGAAGAGGAGGCTGAGGGGGTATCTCATTGCCCTCTATAACTACCTGAAAGGAGGTTGCAGAGAGGTGGGGGTTGGCCTCTTCTCCTTAGTACCTAATGACAGAACCAGAGGGAATGGTTTGAAGTTGAGACAGGGTGGGGTTAGATTGGATATTAGGAAGAAATTCTTTAGAGAAAGAGTGGTGAGGCACTGGCACAGCCTTCCCAGGGAGGTGCTTTAGTCTCCATCCCTGGATGTGTTTAAGAAACATGTAGATGTGGCACTATTGAGAAGAGCCTGGCTCCATCCTCTTGACACCCTTCCTTCAGATCCTTCTATCCATGGAGAAGGTCCTCTCTCAGAGGTAGAAAACCACATGTGTGCATCACCCAGAATTGGTGTGAGCCTGAGACAGGACCAAGGGCTAGATGATGTGCAGTGGAAATAGGAGAAATTCTTGGAATTCCTCTACGTTCATGGGATCTCTTCCTTGATGGAAGGGAGAAGTTAGGAAATTTTCCTCCAATTTTGATAGGTATTAAGTGCTTTGTCTTCAGCAGGTGGATGATTATTTTATGTTAGCAGCTTGTAGATTCAATCCCTAAATGGATCTTCCAGTTGCTATTTTAATGGAAGAATATAACAAGATAAAACAGGACCAGAAAAAGCCAACAAGTTTCATTTTTGAGTTTAGAAGGTGCTTTTTAAGGAGAAAGCTTGTTGGTTTTGATTCACCTGCTAATTTTGAAGTGATGTTAGTAAGTTCTACTGACCTTTTTTTTACTCTTAAATTTTTATTTCCAAGCTAAAAAAGCTTAATGATTTTGCTACCAATTCCTTGGCAATGCATGTTCCTGTTGGCCTCGGGAGTTTGCTGCCTCCTTGTACCACCTGATAACCCTAATGCTAATTCAGTCTCAGTGTTCACTGTTCACCAGTCATGGAAAAGAAGAAGACAGCAAAGATGACCTGTGTGATTAGCCCAGAGATGTTTCAACAAGGTACTCCTACCTAAAGAACTTGCCCCTAAAAATTTAGCCTTTAGCAGCTACATGTATGAAAGACATAAAAAGGCAAAGTTTCTGTTCCTGCTTAGTTCCTCAACAAGAGGATTTGAACCCAAAGCAGAATTTGCTTTATTTTTTAATGTACCAATGGACCAAAATTACAAAATACTTTAAAAAAATCATATAATTATTTCAAGAAACCTGCAGTTGCATTTCTTTTAGGAGACAAATCTTTTTTATATTCCCCTTCAAGCTGTTGTGAAGTCCTAGCCCCTTCAATGTATTTCTGGGCATAAAATAATCAGCAGTGCTGCACATTTTGTGTGCTAGTAGACCAAAAATGAGTCATCATCTGCTTAATATGTGCAATGAGTCTATTAATATTAATTTGCCTTCTGCAAATTAATATAGATTTGCTGAGTAGGACATGTGTAAGACATAAATACACACATAAAAGTTTAATGTGGGCATGCTCTTGTGTCTCTTGTTGCCTGTGCAGATTGACATCATTTTTAGTGCTTCTTCATTGCTGCTTCATAGGCAGTTTAGACAGTTGGGTGTTTTGTGGATTTGGGGTTTGTTTTGGTGTTGTGATTATTTCTTTTGTTTTGTTTTGTTGCTTTTTTTTTTTCAAATAAGAAAACAAAATAGAAGAGAGAAGACTTGCAAGTGCCCAGGACTTGAGTCATCTACAGGCAGTGAACCTTGAAAACTTTGACTCTCAAGGTTAAGCCTCTTAGTGCTCCTCAGAGATCTTGGGGCAGGACACCATGGATGGGATGATAAAGCTCTGTACACAGCCCACTAGAGGGTGACAAAGCCTAATGTTAGGAGGTGACACACTTTCCTGGGCATCTGGGGTCCAAAGCCCTTGGCATTCTCCTTGCCTGCCTGGGATGCACCCACTGGTCCACCTGCCAGGCTTAAAATGCTCATGTCTAATAACATAAAGCATCCCTGCCTGAGAAACATGAAGTGGGCCTTCAGCTCATGGGTGGTAACTACCTCACAAAATCTCCTCGTAGCATCATGAGATGGAAAAAAAAAATTCATGCTCTATTTGTGCTAGAAGTTAAAGGGAAAATATTGGAGCAGATGCAGGATAGCTGACAATCCACAGTGCCACGTGCAAGGGCTAAGAGCTGTGCATCGTGCAGTCAGTTTTAACAACAGAAGAGTCAAGGAGATGTAGAGATGTGGCCGTAACCTAACTCAGTGAGCCAAGGGTAAATTGACTTATTCCAAACCCATGGAAGCTGGTGGAAAGGTGAGCTCTTGGCTTGTCTAGGCTTTCAACCACGAGCACAGCAGAAAGGCATGGAGCAGTGTGTCCCAGTGAAATCAGTTGGACTTTGGGCTGGAAAGACTTTGGCTCCAGTGCTCTCAGCATGTTGCCTCTGCAGAGAAATGCTGTTCAAAAGCATGATGTGTGACAGCTCTGTGGGAAACATCTTGCCTTGGAAAATGTCTCTTAAACTAGAAAACTACCTGTTTTGGTAGTCACTACCATTTCTGTGCAAGTATTAAGACTACATCTAGGGTTTAGCAAGCTATGCCTGGAGTTGGAAACTCCAAAATCTACAGAGCAGCAGTGCTGAACTAGTTCAGTTCAGACATCCCATGTAGCCTTCCACATGTGAGTGATAAGTATGGTCAGACTTAATGATCTTAGAGGTCTCTTCCAGCCTTAATGATTCTCTAATTCTGTGTGAGTGGGAGGACACTACGTTTCTGGTGGTAAAAATGGAAATGGGAGGTCTCTGCTAGATCTGAGGTGGAAGGAAGCACCGTGGAATGGTGGTACCTAACTATCCAGGAACCAGAAGCTGAAATGAAGCCTCACCTGACTTGCATTAGATGCACCAGCATGCCATTAGGTGCCTTCATCAGATTGCACAGATTTCACAGAATCATTAAGATTGGAAGAGACCTCTAAGATCATCGAGTCCAGCCATAACTAACACTAGCATACCACTAAACCATGGCCCTAAGTACCACATTTAAATATTTCTTAAACCCCTCCAGTGATTGTGACTCCATCTGGGCATCCTGGGCCAATGCCTAACAACCGTTTCAGGAAAGAGTTTTCTCCTTAAGTTTGAAGACCTGCATGGTTGAGTAGGGAACTACTGGATAAGCTTAGGCATAAGAAGGAAATATATAGTACATGGAAGAATGGGCAAGCCACTTGGGAAGAAAATAGGGAGGTTGTCAGAGGGTGCAGGGAGGCAACAAGGAAAGCTAAGGCCTCCTTAGAACTTAACCTGGTGAGGGAGGTCAAGGATAACAAGAAGAGATTTTTCAAGTATGTTGGAAGCACAAGGAAGTCTAGAGGTAGTGTGGGCCCTTTGAGCAATGAAATGGGTGCACTGGTGACTGAGGATACAGAGAAGGTGGAATTACTCAATGCCACCTTCGCCTCGGTCTTTACTGCTAACACCAACTACCA
>VWZO01010838.1:0-44506 GCA_013396975.1 Bucco capensis
AATTCCCTCTGTCGTTTTCTATTATTTACATGAATTGCCTCACATTTATAGAGAGAAAGGATAGCTGCAATTGTATTTAACTAATTGTGTCTCATATCCTTAAGCACATAAAATACAAGACTTATGATAATAGATGGGTTTTTATAGCTTACCCATATAACTAGCATTATCTATAAACATCATATAAACACAGTAGAACTGTTCCATCTTCTTGAACTTGAAAGACGTATTGAGAAATTAAATCCATGGTTACTGTTGTCTAGAGCAAGTAATTGATTACAAATTCCTATTGATTTGTGTTTCTTAATCATCATGGAAGCTCTTTTAATGTTTTTTGTTAGTAAATTAAGACTGCTATTGATCTTACCAAAGACAACATGAATGCAACTAAACTTACATAGCTCTGTTTTGGGGTGAAAATATATTTTAACAGGATATGCATTTATATCAAACCAGATTTTATTATAATAGCAGCATAAATAATATATAAGATTTACAGATATGCATATATTTAAAATGTAGTCCTTTTGGCACAGCAAGTGCTATTGAAATTAAAGAAAAATTAACTACAAAAAGAAAAATCTTGTCATCTACATGAATTCCCAGTGTGTATTAATAAGCCAGTATCATCTCTGCCATGAGTTAATGGAGAGTTGTAGCAAATATGTTTTTGTAACTGAGGAAAAGTGGAAGATTTATCTCACTGCCTAGAAGAGTTTCACTTCCTTATGGTGTTAATTTATTCTTCTTAATGGGGACTTAGAAAATATCTTTTACCCAACCATTGACTCAACAGTAAGAAAACTCATTCTATTTGTCATGTTCCAAACCAAAGCAGTCTAGTAATGATAAGAATGCATAAAAATATGTTGCTATTTAACTTCTAGATGCAGATGAGAGACTGCCTTATATGAGCAATCCAAATAGCAAAACAACAAGTTATAGTTATGGATCTCTGAAGACACTTCCCAGAGTGTGAATCATATCTGTGAACAGGTACAGAAAACATCTTCAAGAAGTAAGTTTCTTAAAACCTGATGTGCACAAGGAAACAATCTAATCTGATTTCCTGCTGTACAGGAAATTCTTACTCTCAGAACAGAACTGGTAAGACATCTTAAAAGGCAGCAAATCTCAAGACAGCAAAGAAAGGAAAGTTTATGGCTTTTTTAACAGAGAAGATGACTGTATTCTGCAGTGCATTGCTGAAGTATACCAAAGAAAACAAAATATGTCAGATGTTAAAGGTGGATATCTGTTGCTGGATATCATATTTAAAGATAATAGTCTAGATGCAGCCTTTGACTTAAAAGGCTTTGAAATGTTGATTCCTATTATATATTATATTATTTTATTATATTATATATAATATTATATATTACTAGAAGCTGAGTAATATAATAGATTACTTTTTCCTTAACTAAACTATAAGCATCTCACAGTGTTTACATTCAGAATCATCATTCCAGATGGGGTGGTCTTATTGTCAGATCAATCAAATCTCTGTTAAATATTCATGACAAAATGTTTCATTATCTTAATTTGTACTGAATTTCTACTTATTCCATTTGCTATGAGCATGGGTAACTCGGATTAGTTGGAGTGCATGGAGCTTTACTTCCTAGAGAAGAAACCTGAACTGATGAAAAAAGTTCTTCAGAGCTCTCCTGTTTGTTTTATTGTTGTTGGTGGTTTGTTTTTTTTTCCTTTGTTTTGTTGGGTTATTTATTATTATTTTCTTAAGAAATTATACATATATTTAACTCAGAAAATAAAACCAAAATAGGCAAATGTTTCTCCCTTAATAAGGCATGTCTGTATCTTCCAATAGAATATTTTCACTATATTCAGAATCAGCTAACTCACTTTCCTGTAAGCATCTCTAAGCCTTGATATATCCTGCTGGTAGAAAGCTATAAGGTAATTTTGATAGGCAAAGCATTCAATCATTGCAACCAGCAGCTAATACACATGAGAAAATGTAGCATCTTTAGATTGCAGAAATGGTTAAGTAAAGGAGAACAACATTTACATTGCATACATACTGAGATATGAAAATACAAATGGATGAGACAGATTGCATGTTCTAAAGTATTGGAAAAAAATCAGATAACTACCTGGCAAGACTCCTTAGGGTGCAGAAGGTGTATTGCTTTCTGTGAAAAAAAATGTATTGCTCATATAATTGAACACAAATATAATTTTAATTGGATTTTTTTCATTTACTTTCATATTGCAAACCAGAAAGCAAAATACAAAAGGCTATTTTCCCCTCAAGCAAATGTGTGATCTTGGTGGATTAGTTACTTATTTTGGTGTCAACTGTACAAGATAAAGTGTGATACTCATAACAATGGCAAGGCTAGCATTAAGCTTGCATTCAGAATCTGCAGACTCTCTTAGCACCAAAAACTTCAGGAGAAGCAGCAGCAAACTGAGAAAGTGACCTACATTCATGCACAATTTAGCTGATCATTCATTTGAGAATACTTTGCTGATGTAAATTTCAGATAATCTTAAATAGATCAACCCTTAAGAGCTGAAGAACATGTGTGTCTAGTCTCCACGGTCTCTTCTAGAAATGATCTTGTGATCAGATGACATGTTTGACCTCAATGAAGAATCGAAATAAACCTTTAAAAGCTGTGAGGAGGAAAGGATCACAATCATCTGTTTGCAGAGGATATCTGTATCTAGCCAAAGAGTCTACAGCTAAGCTGTAGGAGGAAGGAAAGGATAAGACTAGGTAGAATCATAGAATCATAGAATCCTAGAATGGCCAGGTTGGAAGGGATCCTAAAGATCATCTAGTTCCAACCTCCCCGCACTGAGCAGGGATGCCAATCACTAGCCCAGGTCACCCAGGGCCACATCCAGCCTGGCCTTGAACACTGCCAGGGATGGAGCATCCACAACCTCTCTGGGCAACCTGTGCCAGTGCCTAACCACTCTCTGGGTAAAGAACTTCCTTCTAATCTCCAATCTAAATTTCCCCTCCTTCAGTTTATATCCATTCCCCCTTGTCCTATCACAGTCTGACCTCCTAAAAAGTCTCTCCCCTTCTGTCCTATAATCTCCCTTTAGGTAATGTAATTATATTAGGTAGTAAAAATATTTTCAGGAAAAAAAGAATTATTTTAGAAGAACAAATTTTGTATCAATTACTTTTAAATGTCCATGATGAAGACATGTATAAAGCAGAAGTAGTCTGTGGCCAGCCTTTTTCAGACAAATCTTCACCCTTATGATATCTCCAATAGCATCAGGAAGATTGTACAGTTTTTAAAGGACTATGTGATGAGAAAGAGCCTGTCCCTGTTTATACATCCATAGCATGCAAAAGTACTCATAAATCACATTCCTAATTCCAGTGGTACAACTCATAAGGACACACTTCCATGAGCTGATCAGAGCAGTTGTGATGATTCTAGTCCAGAGACCTGAAACTGTCATAATATATAACAGATAAGTCTTCATTTTTCCTACTTTTTTTTTTCCTACAAGGATAGAACAGCCTTGCTGCATGGCTGGATTAGATTCATCCTAAATATTTATTCTTGAGATCAGCCTGAAAGGTTTGTCTCTTTAGTAGGGAAGAAAAAATTCATCTCAGGGCTCAATTGTGGTCTTCCTCTGAGCTTTTTTATACCAAAAAGTTAGAGTCAGCCTTTCAGGACACTATGGAAGAAGTCTGAGCTAGAAAGGACTAGAATGTGACAGTTTCCTCAAGAAAGTACCATTAGGGCTAAAAAAGCACATGAGGCCCTTGAAACTTGAAACAGATGAACTAGGGAGTTAATATTCATCTGAAAAAAAAGTAATTTGCCCTTGAAGCCCATGTCTATACTCTGTACATAGTTATTGGGAGAAGTGGAATGTTTATACAACTTCTTTTCCAGAATATTTCCTCAAATGTTTTACTATAGCAACCATTAATTTAATAGAAGAGCTGTGAAGTGTTACTTCTCTGTGTGGAGGGAAATTTGCTCTAAAACAAGATTAAATTACCAAAACCATCAAATCACTGCAGCTAAATGAAATTGGATAACACATCTTGTTTGGGTGTCACTTAAAACCAAGAATATTTAATACAACTTATATTCATAGTGCCTATATAGTCTCAAATGGCTAAACTCTAGGGAATTCAGTATGAAGCACTTTTACATGGAAGGAAATTTTCTTGGAGGGGGTGGTGAAGGTGAAATATTTTTAAAGAATAATTGGTATGCATATGATGTTTGCATACCCTATTAACCTTCACTTGCACAAACAGAAAACCTTCTTCAAAAGGGTGATGGGCTCAGTTCAATTTGCCTTTTTATAAAATTTAATTTAACCAAAAACCTGTAAGAGAGCAAGAGCTGAAATAAAGTCTATTGCTGATTGGTTTAATGTGAAATTGATGTTGACATTTTTCCAGCCTAGAGCAATCACTACACTGCATCTCTTAATTGGCTACCCAAGCCTCTCTCTTTCTCTCACACAGCAGTAAACTCGTGCTTGCAGCTGCAGGAATCTCCTATTGTAAATACTTACATGGACAAACCAATAGAGCAAACAAAAGACTCCCCATCCTAGATAATCCAGTTAGTCTTTTAGAGAACTGTAAGCTTTGCAAAAATTCTTGGTAACATTCTCCATTGTGTGAGAGCATGAAGTATGACATTGTTAGCTTAATGTGCCAGCTTGGAAAATGTACAAGGCATTATGGTACAGTCACAGTATTATCTACTAGATTAAGCCAGGTTTATTAACAGTGACAACCATAGAAACAATAAAAGGCATGCAAAACCAAATTCACTTATCAGAACCTTATGGGAGGTTTGCAATCATACTAGATTTTTTTTTTTTTAAATCTAAAAGGTTTACATTTAGAATTTTCCATGAAAATGACCTGGTGCTTTTGTTGGTTTCACTTAGTCTCCCTGTTAGAACCTACAGATGTTTAGAGAAATATTTTTACATAGAATGTCTTTCACAGAACTAATTCTATTCCATGATTTTATTTTTAGTGTCTTCCAAGTAACTGCACTTTCTGAAGTTAATGGCATATTTTCACATAGAAGTGATAACACTTGATGTTTATAGTTACCACTAAGTATTAGTATGCAGAATGGCTCTTGCTTATCCTTGCTCCTATGGATGCCAAAGTCACTGCTAAATCTTGTGTGCCATGTTGGGGTGCCATAAACTGACCAACAAGGGATTCCATTCCATATATGTCTTATTCAGTTTAAAGCTGAGGGATCATGAGGGTTAAACCCTCTTCTTCAATGGCTGGTGTCTGAGGAGGACTCTGTCAGTTCTGCCTTTGATCCCAATTTGTGTGTTCCGGAATCCAGCTCTGGAATCCAGTTCTCCTATACATTGCCTAGGCATCACAAGTTTGTGCTGGTAATGCTAGAACTATGACCTAGGTGGACCTTCAACATGTCTCACTGAAACCATTACCCACAAAAGGATGAAAGCTGTGAAGACTTCAAATTTGTTTGTAATGATCCTATAGGACTTCACAAAGATAAGGAGAAAATGCCTGGATGTCCTAGGGGTAGCAGGAAGTAAAGTAGAGGTAAATGGAACAAGTCACAGTATGAAGCATTTTAGCACTGTCTTTACCAACTAGTGCATTATGTCTTCAAGGTTTGAAAAATATAGTCTACGGAAAAAAAATCACTTCTAAAATTGAAGTTCTTTAAGTCATTCTAGAAAAGCATTCTCTTTCAGTGCCTTCCTGTAACTGACTGTGCCTGAAGAAGCATTGTGCAGGTTAAAATTGATAGAAATGGAATCGTGCTCTCAGCCTTATAATTTGGGGAGCAATAGAAACCCCCATGCATGTGATGCATTGCAGTTGGTCAGAATATCACCATGACCTATTTGTAATATACCCCTTTTATAACCAGTATGCAGTCAGATTTGGCAGTAGGCTGAAATCATATATAACTCTGCAATAAGTTCAACTTGATCAGATTAGTTCTGACTGTAATGTTCAGTTTAGTTTCCTGCAAATGATTCAAAAACCCAACTGCAACACACAAAGCAAATGGTCTGTGCCAGTGGTATACAGTGCATAGGCTAACATACCTCACTGTACTCAACAAGGCTGAGGGATACAAGTTGTGAAGCCTGGTAAAAGCTGCAAATTTTCTCATGGAATTTGAGGTACTGTGAACTTTTACCTTCTTGGTAGATTGAAGTAAGAGAGATTACAATAGAAAGCAGTCACTCATACACTGTCCAAAAGCTGCACTAAAGATCTGGACATGACTGTGATGTGCCATTTGCATTTCAAGGAACAATTATCCTTGGCAGCTTTCCTTAAGTTTCTCAACCACATGCAGGGAAAAAAGAAAATCCTTCAAACTTTGATTATTTTTTGTTCAAAATTTAAACACCTAATCACAAACAGAGAACAAACAGAAAAACAGAATGGTAAAATATCACAGCTTTTTCATTTTAACTATATTTCCCATGGGAAGAACACAGGATGTGTTCTCAGCTAAACTACAGTAAAATCAGAATAACCATATCTCAAAGTTGTTGAATGGAATAGGTACATATATTATTTTGGGTCCTATTTTGGGTTGGTGTACTTCCAAATCTTAAATTTGATAAAAGAAAAAAAAAATCAAAGTTATTGAAAGTAAGATTTTCTCATATCTAACAGAAAAATAAGCTTCTGAATACTCACCACATCAAGTTTTATGTGGAATAAACACAATTCCCTTCAGGTCTTTCCTTTTCTGTCCTTTTTTATCTTTATCCCATTTCAAAATAGCTTAAAGGTTATTTTCTGTCCACAAGGAAATGCCTTCTCACTTGAATTTATATACAGACTTTTACAGAATTTATAGGTCTTTCAAATATCAACTGAAAAATCATTTAATATAAGACTTCCTTATCTCTTAATCCAATCTAGTTTATCCTGTCAAGCTTTTAAAATTACTTTTGATTTTTGTTAATTCAGGGAGATTAAGTCCCCTTCAGCAAAACTCAGGGATAAAAAACTCAAAAAGGTATTTGGATTTATCTAGTTGTTAAAAAAAAAAAAAAGAGAGAAATGTTAAATTATTAATGTCTTACATACAACTAACTAATTTATCCTCTACACTCAGAAGTGTAGAGGGGGTGGAATAAAACCCAAACACCCAAAAGCTGTAGTATTTTCTCATGTTTGGCCAAAATGCTCTCATTTACTCTCACTTGCACGTACAGATTTTTTTCCCCATTTACAGAGTGCTGATACTAATTAGGATATTGGGTTTTGTGAGAAATGTACAGGAGCTATTCCTTGGCAACAGAAAAAACACACTGGGAAGATTAAAACAGCTTTGACTTTTGCCAGCCAGAACTTTATCTGATTCCTCTAATACTAGTCTTGTCTTACACTTAGTGTATTCTTCTAGAGGATTGAAGATCCCTCTCTGCCTGAGGCATTTAAACCTTTCTCATACAAACTAGAAGTGGCAGTATAGAAATATAATGTGAATTAACATTAAAAAAAATGCAAAAATATCCCCTCCAAGTGTTTCTGAAATTATACATTGTTCTATTTCTTTACCAATATGCTATATAACATTTACAAGAGGGATCAGCTTTCCTCAAAAATACATTAGTTTTAAACATGTATTTGTTATACTCATTCAGATTTGTAGTTTCTTTGCTTGTATTTTACAGAAGCTATTTCAAAGCTATTTGCATAAACTGTGTCGTACTTTCATGAGTATGGTGTAATAGGGTGCAAATATACATATTTTATTATAAGGGAAGAAAGAATACTGAGGTTCTTTATTATTGTTGAAACAGAATAAGGAAAATAAATTCTCTGTTTATTCACCTTGATTTTTTGGGAAGTCAAATAAAAGATATTAAGATATTTTGCAAACAAAAATCTCTGTCAGGTATCACATATTCTCATTCTCATTCAGATAAAAGAATAAGTATCACAAGTATAAAAAATAGCAAGTTCTGCCAGTAACCTGTGCTGGGCAGGTTCTTCTCTCTCTCAGATAGAGGTCCCTATATTATACTTGCTTAAATTGAGCAAAAAGGTTGGAAGGAGATTCTAGAAGATGGTTATCCTTCTATTTCAAGTTTAAGTGTTAATTTTAGCTAAAATTTCTTGCAGACATTGCACTCATACCTCCATCATTCTACGCTTCTCTGTTTGCATGGCTCTTACTCAGAGCTTCTCATTAATGTTTTATCATGGCAAGGGTTAACCATAATCATAAATCCATTGTAAAGAAGCACAGCTAGCATAAATTTGTCCCCACATCCACTTGGAGATGTAGCTATTTATACTGAATGCAACCTAGATAGTAGGAAGATCATTTTTTTGCATCGGTACAAAACAGTTCCATATTATCACTATTGCCTGAAGCAAGGAAGAAACAACCAAAAAAACCCCCACTTTACTTTCAGAGTGGATCTTCCTGAACTATTTTCACTTTTTCAAACTACCAAGCATCTTATTTCTCTGAATTTATTTATTAAGGCTCCTTAGATTCCCCAAGCAATATTTCTTTGCTTTGTATTTCTACGATCAGAATTATTCATTAGCTTCCTCGTATTCAAAAGTAACTCCTTATCTCCATGGTACATCTTCAAGTTCTAAGTTATTAAATGTAAAATCAAATATTGGACAGAACTCAAACTAACCTATTCCTGAAGAATATATTTTTATTTATATACCTTTTTTGCCCTTTTAAATCATGTTTTTATATAGATTCTTCTTTTATGTAGATTCTTCTTCTTCTATGTGTGTGTATGTGTGTGTGTGTGTGTGTATAATGGCCTTTTTTCAAAAGGAAGAAGTAATTCCAAATTCCCTCATCCTTGTTTTCTATCTACTAAGTCTGGACAGGAATGTCACCTGGAGTCTCCTGTTTCTCAGATAGGGATGATTTAGTGACATGGTTTAGTGGTGATATGCTGATGGTTGGACTTGAGGATCTTAGAGGTCTTTTCCAACCATAATGATTCTATGACAGCATGAACACCTCTTTGTCCATTTGAGCACAAATATCCAGTCTTTGAGGAAATAGTGTCAGTGAAGTCTACATGAGAAGAGGGATTGCAGATTGTGTATTTCAAGTAAATAAAAACTAGTTCTCGAAACATTATCATCAGCCCAATATAGAGGAAGTGGAAAGGCATGAGTTATAGTTAGCGAGCCCACTGGCTACAGAAACAGTAGAGTCCTGAAGGAACAGAGCTAGGCTTCTGATCTTCATAGAGCTCAAGTGCTCAACCTTCTGGCTAGGTGGAGAGCCCAACCTCTCCTTACACATACTAGTGCTTAATTAGCTGCTAATTAGCTTAATTAAACACCTGTTTTGCTTGGGTCTTAGGCCTCGTGCTAGAGACCCCTAGGCCCATGCTTGATATCAAAGCCTCATGGACTGAATATGATGTATATGGCATGGAATACCTTATTTTAACTCAAACTAGGACATATATATATTCAATAATCTGTATAAACCTGATTTGTATTTCATGCACAGGAAAAACAGAGCTACAGATAAACATATTTCTCAAATTCCTATTCATTAGCTCATATACAACCCATACAGATTTCCTGTTCTTGTGACTGTGCTAGACACCTTTCTTACCTAGATGACAAAATTTACCCTAAACATAACCCAGTGCTACCTCAGGTCACTGATGTAAGGTTCTAGAACAAACAGATTTCTGTGTTTAGAAACATGGTACACTTTTAAGGCATATGATCCCATTAACTTCAAACCCAAAATATATGACTGAGGAGGTTTTCCTCAACTGTCAAGAAGTTCTGAGATGTCAGATTTTTCTTTACTAGAATTTGTTTATATTTAGAAGCTTTGCATAACATCTTTGAATATTCTGCATTTGAACTTATTATAATTAAAGTTCTGACCTTGTACACAAATAAAATAGCCCCTAAGTATTTTCAGAGGCTATATTGCACATGCAAAAGGACTAATTGGCAACAGTACCATGCAAAAGTGTACCATGGTAGAGTTTTGATGTAAAAATGTTGGCATTCATGTGAATTGACCTATATATCTCATAGATGGCTTTTTTTTGTGCCTGAGGAATAAATGATATAGTGTACAGTTGCCTATGCAAAAAGAATGAAAGTTACATATGACTTCTGTGTGTGGATGTCTTCTCATTCTTTCTATGTAAATAAATATAAGCATCAGTGATAGAGTCTGGCTATATTGGTAACTAAAAAAATAATGCATCCTTCAATTTTTCAGACACGTGAAAATGACTTTTTACCGTGGAACACAAAAAGAAATATTCAGCTTTAAAAACTGTTCTCTCTTTCCAGTTTCCTGTTTTTCATTTTGCATTATGCCTTGTGATGCCCTTAAGGAGCTGTAGCATGGATGCTGACAAGACCTTGCCTACTGGGGCTACCTCCCAACATAATTCTGCAGAGCCACCTGAGAGAAAAATGTATATGTAGCCCCTGTGATTTAAGAAGCTGAGAGAATTCAGACACCTAGACAAGAAAACAGAAAAACATTATTTCCCAAATCCAAATCCCACTTCTTCATCTGCAAAAGAAACATCATAACAAGTGCTATATAAAATCTGAGTTTTGCTATCCTAAGAGACCTTTGCTTAATATATATGGCATAAGAACATATTGCCCTATTCAATTCCCAGACACTCATCAGTATAAATCAGAGATTTCCAAACTGTTGGCCACAAAGACATGATAAACGTGATTTTTAAACTGAGTCTTTCTTGTTTGGCACATCCACCTCTATAAAGCTATTGTCAACCTCAGATTACTTGCTATGTAAAATTATATTTCCCTTGACACTGATTGCTGCATATTAAACTTCAATTCTGTGGAAACATCTGCAAACAGAACATAATAGATTGGGGATAGTTTTACTGATTTCACAGAGAAGAGGTTGTCTCAAATTTATTTCATGATTGTTAATCTGTTGAACCACTAAATGAAACAGTATATATCATATAAACACCTTTGAACCCCACCCTGTTTCTGTTGAAATAGCCAGGGCCTATTGTTCTCTTTATGTCAGCTGTAAGAGGACATAAAACACTTGATTTAGCATAAGGTCAAAAAGCCATGAATAAACAATATTTGAGCTTGCATGCAGCCTGACAGTACAATGATAACCTACCATAAATTCCTGAAAGTATTTGAACTAATAGAGTGCATTTATATCAGATCAGCATTGTGTATCATGCTGTTATGACACTTTTGATATAGTACTGTAAACTCTAAAAAAGATTTATTGGAAGACTGAATCATGACCTTTCTGTTCATGAAGTTAAGCTCATATTTATTTTCAGAACCAAATTATTTTACACACTACTTTTATAATCTTCTATAAATAACTTTTCTAAACAGCTAATAAGCAGCTAATAAGGTTCTTTCACTTGCTTTGTGGGAACAAGGAATAAAAATTATGAGGGCCCAGCATAAGGGGACGGGACAGTTAGATGAGAAAACTTACTCCTTTAAAAAAGCTTAATTTTCTTAATGAATAAACCGAATCTTACCACTACAAAAAGCCTTCTGTGGAGAAGTAATAATTTTAGATTATGAAAATATTTTCCCAATGTAAAAAGAGAAAAAAAAAAAGTCATTTTTATTTTTTGTTTATATAGTAGAACACTTTTATACAGTTGGTTATTTTTACATAATATGCAGGGCAGGTGATGTGGAGTTGCAGGAGATATTTGGGAAGTATAGGGAGATATTTGACTGTACAGTCCTTACAGTTAAGGATGAGGTGGTCTGGCAAATTCTTAAAGTTTGCTGAAGATAATTTCTTATCTAAAGTACTCAATGAATCAACCTAGGAACCATGCCATCCTATAGCTGTTATTTGTGAATAGAGAAGGTCTTGCACAAGATGTGATTGTAGGTTGCTGTCTTGGCCACAGCAGTCATGAAAGGGTTGAGTTCAAAATTTTTATTGTAATAAGAAAAAAGGCCAGCAACATTGCTACCTTAGGTTCAAAAAGAACAGACTTTAACCTATTCAGGAAGCTACTTGGTAGTGTCCTCAGGGAATCTGCTTTTGAGACCTAAGAAATCAGTGAGTGCTGGTCAGTTTTTAGATAGATATTGCTTAAGCCCATATCAACAAATGTGGATCAAGCAGTCACCATTTCTGTCTCAAACAGCCTTAAGACTAAATGTGTCCTATGACATCTCCACATAGTGTTACACCTGCTTAAATGAGCATGGAGCACTCATGAAGCACAGCTCTCTTTTTCTAGATAGTTTTTGACTCTTCTTAAAAATGCAATCCCACAGTCACAGCCTGGCTCCTACTTATGGGGAGATACCAGAATGAGTTAGTAGAACTGCTTTTGGGAGACAAATTTAACTTTAATGTTGACATCCTATTTATCCCCTGTTGAGAAATAAAGTGTTTTGTGTATTGAAATGATGAATTATAACCGTTAAACAAAAATGTAATGCATTTGTTACAGCCACTGAGTAGACATATTACCATTATGCTGTGCAAGTAATACTTTACAAACCCATTTGTCACACAGGAGAGGTGTCATATGCAATCTGATTCACCCTGCTTAATGTATGAAATGAAACCTTGATTTTCTTCAGCAGATATAAAACAATAACAGAACCAGTGATAAATACTTTGTTTTCTTAAAAAAGCAAGCAAACAAAAATTCAGCATCTCTTGTGCATTTGCAAGAAAAATCTGGGATTACACTGCATTTTATCTGGTGTTAGGTATACTAAAATCTTCTATATATCACACAAATCACAACAATTACTATGTTACAGTTACCAATTCAATAGAATTCTCCAAATTGAGCTTGATATGTCTTTTACTAATGAAAATAAAAAAAAAAAACCAAACACAACTGGTCAATTTAAGTACAGCTAACATGACTTATAACTGGTTAAAGCAATAGTACTTCTATCTGTATCAGTGCAATTCAAACTCCAATTCACAGCAGTGGATGACAATGCCATAGCTATGACTTCCAGTACACAGGGCATTTCTAATGATTTTAAGATGAAGTAGGATAAAAATTTCAACAAGTGCAATATTTTCACACTGAAAATGTAGGTAAAAATGAAATTCTGGGTTCAGGAAAGGGATCTAGAAAGATCCCTTTGGCAACACCCATGCTGGAGATGTCTAAATCGCCAACTTCTTGCCTGAATACCAACTTCTAAGCCAAATGCTGCTCTCATTTAGCAGAATTCCTTAATGCCCTCTCAGGCACTGAGTTCTACCTTGAACTGTCCCAGTCTTTAGAAAGAAAAACTATATTTGGATATCTACACTATGGACTTGAGCAAATGCAGCAGCAGCAATAAGTAACCTTTCAAACAAAAGATACCTATGCTAAAATATCATGCCTGTCCCTGAATCCTGGTGACATGAGAGTTTTGGCATTGAGCTCCTCCAGAGAGGCATAATCCCTGTGATGTTAGCAACTCATCTAAATCAATGCCTTTTGGAGACTGCTAAGCCATGGTCCAGGAGCTGTGCAAGAAGTCAGTAGATTTTCTTATAACAAAGACATGAGACTTCAATATCATAGCAAATATGATCTCTACATTATGATATTAACCTGAGATACTAGTTTTGATTCCTCCCCAAAGGTCTTCATCACCACAAGGGTGGTGGAACACTGGAACAGGTTGCCCAGGGAGGTGGTTGAGTTCCCATCCCTGGAGGCATTCAAGGTTAGGCTTGCCAGGGCTCTGGGCAAGCTGATCTAGTTGGGGATGTCCCTGCCCACTGCAGGGGGGTTGGACTAGATGACCTCCAGAGGTCCCTTCCAACCCAAACCATTCTATGATTCTATGATTTTAGAAATGATCTGAACATTCCCCTCTGAGTACACTTCAGCTTGTTCCTATCATAAAGTTGAAGGATGGTTCAGCTGTACTTTTTTCCCCTAAATCATCTAATAAAAATAACCACAAAAATTTGGTTACAGAACAAACCCAGGTGCCTCTAGACTGCAGTATGCAAAAACAATTAACACATATTTTCAAGGGTTATAAATCTCAATACTAAAAAACACATAGTATATCAAAAAAAAGGTAAACTGAAATTATACCTGTATTATACATATTCCAGCTTCTTTACATTGCATAATTACAGAGCAGCAGATGTTCACCTACTAATGAACAAACAGACCTGCAGGTGAGGCTAATGGATACTTACATTTTTAGGGACTATGGAACTGATTAAATGGAAAAATAATAACAATAATACTATGTGTTTCTAAAGACAGGCAGACGGCAATTTTCTGATTACTAAAAACACTGATTCATAGGATTTATTTCCAGAATACTGCTTATATTAGCAAAAGGTTTTTCTCCCAGAGAGTGGTAGGGCTCTGGAACAGCCTCCCTAGCAAAGTGGTCATGGCACAAAGCCTGATGAAGTTGAAGAAGTGCTTGGACACCACTCTCAGGAACATAGTGTAATTTTTTGGGTGTCCAGTGTAGAACCAGAAGTTGGACTTGATGATCATTGTGGGTCCCTTCCAACTTGAACTGTTCTGTGACTCTCTGAAATGATAAAGCTGAACACACAAGGTTTCTGATTTGCAGATATCGTAGAGACATATCCTTGTAATTCCTTTTTGTCTCTTCTATTGAGAACAATCTCATGACGTATCAAAATGGACCATGTATGAAGATCATCCCATTCAACTGAACAGTGTGGATAATCAATTTACAACTGAAGAAATAAAAATTATAATTGCTAGATGAGTCTTTTAGAGGAAGTGTTTGGATTACCTGCAGATTATTCTCTTCTACTGTTCATTCATCACCTGTCCAAATGTCCAGAAAATTCATGTGATAAAGAATGAGTGTGCTCTGACTTTCTGTTATACATAGGTGATACAGATCTTTCAGTTTTTTTTGTAACAGAAGTGCTCTAAATCTGAAAATATCTTGAAAACAAGTAAGTCAAAAAGGAGGAAGGTTTTGTTAATTTAGAATGTTATTTTATTTCATATTTTATTACAATTAGATTTTTACCTTTCATTTCAAAATTGTGTTTAGAATGCTAAGAATTAAAGCTGTTAGTGTTAATTCTCAGGAGCATGATACTCAGGCTCTGTGGGAGGCAACACAGAAAGTAGTATGTCAAGTGGATTAATAGATGACAGAGAAAGAAACAGCATATACAAACACAGACCAACAGCGAGGTTTGAGAAGTGTTAGGGTAAATATGTGTACTCTGTGAAATTAGATGATAGCACTTAAACACCAATTTACCTGATAGCAGCTTGTATTTCCACAGGTTCTTCATGGTGGAGGCTATAATCAAGGTCCTAAATTCATCAGGCTTAATTTAACATTTCTGAAGTGGCAAAGAGGGCACTTTAAGAAGGCATCATCACTTCAACAGCTTTTTTCTGCCCTTACTGCTGTTAACCACTGTCTCTCACTGACACACTATGGCCTATTTAATCAGTGTAGAATTTACCTTGAGTCCATAACAAGACCATTTACTTCACATTTGGTTCTACTCTGAGCACTCAAATGGGACCTAAATGTCCACAGATCTTGTGCTTGCCCTCACTGTCAATGAAAAATAAAGATGCCCATTAAACAACCCTCTAGTATTTGTAGGTATTTTTCCTGAAATCATTCTACAGGGATGAGTTGTTTGTATAGCTGTAGTAGAAGAGCTTTCCTAGCATAAATCAATTACAGGTTACTGTGAAACTGTTTATGTCAGTTCATGCAGCTTTAGGTACTCCCACACCCTTTGAAAGTGGAATGTCCTAAAAACTACAGGGGATAACAGCAAAAGCAGTTCTCAGGTCCTACTTTCTGTCCTGTCCAGGTGGACCTTTGTAACTGCACTGACTTTCACAGACAGTAACAGTAGTCTGCAAGTAACAGGGAATCAGAAGATTGGTAGATATAATTATTTGGAAATGTAAGTACTTCAAAGCCATAAGTCTTTATTCTTGGAGACACAATAGAAAAATAGAGGGTATGAAGGCTCCATCTGACTGCATTCATGTTTATTACTACTAATACTAGAGTCCTTTGACTTTTATTCCAGAGAAGAAAAGCTTTTCCTTTGTTGCTCTCTATATCTCATACTATTTGAAGTGCCTTAAGGGAAATCAAATGCAACTAGCCGAGCACTGAAATGTAAATAGAGTCTAACAGATCAAATTTATTTCACTGTAATCCAGTAGGATAGAAAACAAAGGTAAGGATAAAACAGGGAATTTATACATGTAGAATGTGCTTACCCCAACCTAAATACAGGTAGAACTTTGACATAGAAGAATAGATCACTGCAGACTGACCACATACAGCTTGTATATAGGATGTGTATCTTCAGAAGATCCAGCATCTCTTGCTGAATCTCTTCCAGGATAACTATTTCAGTGTTGACTCCAAGATACAAAGACATCAGATATGTCCTGTGACAGCCTGTGAAGATAACTTAGAAACTTCAGGATATTTAACAAGGGACAAGGCTTTGTTATCAAAGGGTAGAAATAAGCATTCCTCACTGGAAGGAATAACGTAAAAGCAGGGAGAGTGGGTGAATTCTTAAGCAACTCATTTTATCATTGATTATAGAAAAAAAGAACATAGAATGGGCTCAAATGTGGATACCTACATTATAGATATCTGAGTTTGGCTGATAACAGTTGCAAACCTCATGCTTTGCTATTACAAAATCGCCACCACCAGATGAAGAGAAATTGTTTTCTCCCTCTGCTGGGCACTGGTGAGGCTACAACAGACTGTGTTCAGGTTTGAGCTTGCCTTGTTCAAGAAAGAAGTAGATAAATTGGAGATTGCCCAGAGGAAATTACAAGGGTGTTCACAGTCTAGCTGGCATCACCTAGGAGAGCAAGCCAAGAAAGCTGAGCTTTTGCAATCTCACAAACAGAAAGCTAAACTGTGGTCTAGCTCAGCCCTGCAGTTATCTGAGGGGCAGTTGCAAAGTTATGGAGCTACACTTTTCTGGTTAGTGCAAGTGACATTAACAGAAGGAGCAATGGCTGCAGATTGCTGCTTGGGAAGGTCAAGTGAACATCAGGAAAGAAAATTCACTGTGCAGCACTGGGATGGTTTGCTCAGAGGGTCGATGAAACCTCCATCCTTGGAAGCCTCCAAGATTAGATTAGACTAAGCAATGCTGAATGAACTGATCTACTCTTGGCAATAATCCTGCTTCAATCAGAGTATTAGGTTAGTTATGTCCAGAGGTCCCCTCCAGCCAACATTTCCACAACTCTGTGATGTTTAAAACAGTACATATTAGTGTTGGATGAGCTGAAGTAAAATTTATTGATTTATATTTTGTGTTCAATCTTAATGGTAAAATCCTGGTCTCATAGGAGATGAGTGGAAATTTGTCCCTGACTGTTGTGGGCCTGAGAGGCAATGATATTTGCTACTGAGGAAGGGCAGAATTGTACTTTATCTTATGTTTATGGAAAAGACAAAAGAGGAAAACTGGAAACCTTAGTAATGACTATCTTTCCTTTCTCACTCACACTTTGATAAATGTCAGAGACTGATGCTACACAATCTAAAAAATACAATAAGCTAGTAGACATAATTAAGTAGAGAAACAGGACCTAATCACTATTTAAATATTCCATTTTATGACTCTAATAGTTGATCTGTTCTTGCATATTTTGTCCTGGAAGGGTGAATTTTCCAACTAAGTAAACCCCTCATATGTAAGTCTATTTTCTGTTCTCTGTTCTAACAATGAAAAATAACTAATACTTTAAATCCCAGCTTAAAAAAAAAAAACAACCCTTAAATTTATGCATATTAGCAGCATTATTCATTGAGTACCTGGAAAGTGTATATTTAACTTTTAACTAAAAATACTGAAAGAATCATTCCCTGACAAATATCTAAATATAGATTAATTCATTACCTGTAAATCAGTCTCAGGATGCAGCGTGTGGAATACTAAATGAGAACTGACTGGTTAAATGCTGTGCCTTTTGCAATCAGAAGGAATAACAATTACAGCAGCAACTGCTAATCCTAGGAAATCAAAACACAGTTAGGCAGCCACCAAATTCTATTACAAAGTGTAATTATTATTATTAGAGTTCTTTCAGAAAATGAAGGGATGGAAACATTATGCAAGTACTTAACCTTTTTTTAATAGCTAGGGTATTGTTCTTTACTGTGCTACTGTATATATCCATTTTTAAACGAAAAAAAACCTCTTAAGTTCTAAAAATCCTTGCTAGTTCTTTAATATTTAATCAGAAATGCTGAGATATTTTTTTCTTTCCTGAAGCAGATAAGATTGAGAATGAAGATATGTTAAGCAGGCAGACTGTGTAATAATGCTTTGTAATTTGCAGTACCTAGAGCTAAATGTATAACACTACTGATGAGTAGTACTACTTCTCATGTGTTGGGTTTTTTTTCCCCAAATACCTAACATATTATGTCATTGCAATGTAAAGGAAAAAAAACCAGAACATGGTCATGATGTATATACATACTCATAGCTTTTGGGATGTGTATAAGTATTGAAGGCATAATTTTACCAACTAAATTGTAATCACATTCACAATGTATTTTTTTTTATTTGTTTAAGCCATATAGTAAACTAAATAGGACTAAAGAGAAATGCATGGATGCTACAGCTGTAAATCCTGCCCTGGGACTCAAGCATTCCTCTAGCACTACAGGTCTAAAAACTCCAAAAAATAATAATTTTTTTAAAATATTTTTATTGTTTAGCTGAAAAACAGGAAAATCCCCCCAAATAATTCTTTGAAATGTATTCTGAAATAGATACAGAAGACAAATTTATTCTTTGAGTCAGAAAGAGATGGGGACGAGAATGAAAAAGTACTACTTTATAACTGTTAGTTAAAATAAGATTATATTCAACAATATATTCATGATAGTTTAAACAATTTCTTAGTGAAGGGGCATTACACACATATGAAGGTTATACATTATGTTATATTTGCAGTATAGTATATCTAATTAATTGAGCAATGATTTTGAGCAACTGGATTCTTTATAGTCTCTGTGTTACAAAATAATGAAAATATACTGTAAATTAAAACCCTTAAATAATGAGAAAACAATGAGTTGTTTATTAAATGTAAAAGATCACTCCATGCAAAGACTCAGTTATGTAATGACATTTTCTAAATATCACAAGAGTGAAACATCTCTGTAAAGGCATTTTTGGAATCCATTCCACCAAGCCATGGCATTTGTCACTGTCATTGTGACAGCTGGAGAATAGAATCCTATAAGAAAGGCAGGTCTTTTTCTTGATATTGTGTGTCAGAAATGCAGTTTCTCAGCTAGCTGTAGTAAGTGTGGATGTGTTGGCTGCAGAGTGTGCATGATCACAATAAGGAGAGAAGGAAGAAGGTGAGAATATTTGTAATCAAAATACTTTCTATGTGAAAAAACCTTGCTGCTTCAAGTAAGCAGGAATGTCTATTCCATGTGCATTGTAATTGTATTTTAAACAATGTGTGCTAATTCTTCATTCTTCATCCAAACTTACAAGAATTAAATCCACTAGAGCATAAAAATGCAATAAGCATTGCCACTGCTAGGAGTTATTTTTAAACTACAACAAGGTGAAGGCAGTAGTGCATGAAGCAGACAAGTAGAAGAGCTGAGGAGAGTGTGCACATGCAAGTGCAATCTACAGTAATATGCTCTGTAGTCTGAAATAAGACTGGGATGGCCTGGAGGTACCTGAAGAACATGTCATGTTGTAGTAGAAAGGGCATTGCAGTGTGGCACATTCTCACTGTTGAATTTTGTTTCTACTCTTTTGGTCCTCATGTTCTGTCTGTGCATTTTTTTACTCAAGTCAATAATCAAAAATCCAAGAATCAAAATTAAAAGGCAATCATCAAAAATTAATATGGACAAAAAGAGATCATCATAAAAATCATTTTTTGACACTCAACAACAAAGAGAATGATCTTCTCCTACTTCTTCTCCCCTTCACATACAAGCTATTTAAGAGCATTATGAGTGGTTATCAGGCTCTAGTCACATCTTTTCTATGCCATTTGCTGCTACTTCAGGGCTATTATATTTGTACAACCTATCACCTTTACCCACACTGGGCATTAAGTACACATTATAGTTAAATAACAAGACTATCTAGTTCTAATCCTATTTGATTAAATATTGTTGAAATGGAGGTGAACAAAGATAGAAAAAACTACTAAGGTTTTACCAGTTTGATCCCAGCAAGAAAATAAAGAAATCTCTTTTAACCCAAATAGTCAGTTAGTCACACTTACAGCATCTTCGGGTCATGGCCCTACAACATGATGGACATGTTGTCCAGGGTTAGCAGGGCCTGTGGAGCCACACATTGGAGCAGTGCTCCTGAGGGATGATACCAAGAGAAAAGGATCCATGCTGGAGCAGTCCTTGGAAAACTGCAGCCCACAGGAAGGAGCTTACTTTAGGACCTACAGTATTAAGGCAATCCAGCCTAGGGTACATCACGTGGGCAGCTTTCAGGAGTAGCTCTGTAGCAATGAAGTTACCTCTCAAATATATCACAGAATCACAGAATCATTGAGGTTGGAAAAGACCTCTAAGATCATCAGGTCCAACTGTCAACCTATCACCACCATGCCCACTAAACCATATCATTAAGTACGACGTCTATACAGGTTTTATATCCAATGCATTGCCCTGCTTTCAAAGTGCCAAAAATGAGGGAGTTTTACCATGAATATGATAGGTTGTTACAGTTTTCTGATCATTACAAATAGAAATTGCTGCAATAAAATATTTTACAGTAGTCAGATTTCAGCAGTATGGGCTATGCAGGTTACACTGACTGCAACCTATAGGAAGACCCAGATTACAAAGTTTATGAATCAGTGCCTACATTTGCAGTTAGCATCATGGTAAAAGCTTAAGATCCTGAAAATACAATTCCATACTCCTAAATGCATTCAGAGCTTTTAAATTTTTAAAGCAGCAAATAGCTAACTAAAATAATAATAGAAATATAACATCGTCCAGATTAGACTTACAGAGTGAAAATTAATTAAGTGTTGGGGAAGATAGACCCTAAATTCAGTGAAGTTAATGCAATTCTATTTCATGTATAAAGAGTAAAATAAGCAAATACTGCTTGCACTCTGTGAGGCATAATGCTACCATGCCTCTCTGAGAGATTAGAGCCTTGAAAGCCTACTCTAAATTTTATAGCTTACATCCATTTTCAAATTAGAAACGTATAAGTGCGATCTGTTTTGAGTCAGGAACAATAAGATGCTCAGTGTGTTAATGCACTAATACAACATTCAGTGCCAGGAGTACTTTAGAAGTACAAAATAATACTGTGCAGAAGTTCATGTTCTTATGCAATCCAGGCATTAAACAATGTACATAGCATTCCTTAGAAATACAGTCCAGAAAATTAGTGTGTTACTGAGTGCATGTCAAGAAGTTGGATTACAGCTGCACACTGTTTTTTTCCCAGGTCTAGCTATGAAAAGTACAGTCTTGAAAATTAGATGTGTTTTATAAAAAACAGTTGTCAAAAGCATCTCAGGAATCATATAACTTTAATATGTAAATTTTAAATGAAAAGTTATATCTCCAAGACGTGGGGTACGGGCCAATGTATTCTTGAAAAATTCTCCAAAAAAAATGGTTACTATTTTTAATCTGAAGAAGCAGTCAAAGTTTCAAATACTTTCAGCTAATGGAAAAGTTTGAGCTCCACAGAGCTTGTGGGTTGCTATTCCCTGTGACATGTAAGTTCCTTGTGCTCATTAGGACAGCCCCTTCTAGCAGAGAGCTTGGCCTCCTTGCACGGAAGAGGTAAAGGCTAACATTCCTCCATAGTGCTACTGAGCAGAAATAAAAGCTGACTGACTGAAGCTGTTGTGCTTACTAATTCACTGTTAAAATGTGGGCTTTTCTGAAGACATGGTTCCTTGCAGAACAAATACAATCTCTTCAGTGAAGGGTGATGATTATTTCTCTTTCACTTCAGAGAAAGACTTTAGTAACTCAAAAGTTCACAAAAAGCAGTAATAATCACCCTTCACAGATGAGATATCCTGTAGATATAAAATGCATGGCTGTCACCTCTCTGAGCCTTCAGTTGTGGAGTTGACAAATAAAGAGACAGTCTAAGATTTCTCTTTCATGTAGATACATCCTAATTCTTTAAACTCTATTTTTCTCTTCCCTCCCCCCCATTTTCTCTTATAATCTTTAATGCGCAGATGCACATGCAGCTGCAAAAAGAGATGTCTCTGTTGTAGGGAAAGGTGAGAGATTTTCTCCTCAGAATCTCATGTGGACCAACAGACTTTCCTAAAAGGCTTGGTTGAAAGCCCTTTTTTACTGTGCAAGGTCTGCTTTGTCTCCCTTTGATTGCTGTGGCAAGCAGTCATGCCATATGGGTGGCAGAGTATCTAAGGGTTAAGGACATGTCTTCTCTTTGTTGGCATGAAACAATTTCCGTAACAAAAGGAAGCCTGACATAAAAATTCAAATTCTTTTGACAACCAGCATAGGCAGTGGGTGTAGATAAATGGAGATGACACCCATAGTCTTTTAAAGCAACTTCACAGACTACTTGAGTTGTACCCAGAGGCAACTTCCTAACCTAGGGAATTGCATGTCATAACTCCCTGGCATTCTCCAGAGGAAAAGGAGGTAACCTATTAACTGGCATATCAACTTTCTGGTTGCTAAAAAGACCCTTCTGCTCTACATGGAGAGGAAATGGAGCCTTACATTTCCTGAATTAAACTAAACAAATAGAAATATAATTTTTTCATATGGAAGTTTTCAAACTGTATAATAACTGTATAGTTTCTGTGACAGTACAATTTATCAACAGTGTAATTAGTTTTTGCTTTTTCTGCTAATTACAAGGTACTTTCAATCCCAAACATAGATGTGGATGAAAACCTATGAATCTTTAGCATCCATATTCTCTGACTGAAAGGATCTTAAAGATCAACTAATTCCGACCCCTCTGCCATAGGCAGGAGCATCTTCTATTAGACTAGGCTGTTCAGAGCCCCATCCAAGCTGACCTTCAACACTTCCAGGGATGGGACACTCTAAACTTCTCTGGACAACCTGTTCCAGTGCATCACCACCCTGACCAGGATGGACTTCTTTCTTACATCTAATCTAAGTGTACACTCTTTCATTGTTTGTTTGTACTGAAAAAGTCTGACAAAAATGAAAACAATGAGGAAAAAGTATAGCTGTTTTCAGTTTTCTTGTCTTCCAATCATTTTATTCTCTGAACAAAAATAGCCTAAAAGAATTTCCTCTTCTCACACCAAAGCCAAGCATAGTGATAATTTTGTTCCTTCCAGTAATGAACTACTCTGGGGAAAGAAAAAGCCTCTGGTTGTGCTATTGCAAAGCTAAATAAGCTACCATCTCTGAAAGATATGAAGTTTTAATGAGTATAGCTTCATCTTTTACCATATGTATAAAATGAGACCTGATGAGGATTTTGTAAAACAAGAAGAAAGCCAATGACTCTTGAGGAGGGATAGCTACCAGAGCAACCTATTAAACATTGCTTTATACTATCAACTAAGCATGTAACTTGCACTGCTCCTCATAAGAGTTTTTACTTATAACCCAGATGTTGCTTATGTGGAATTCTAGTAGTGTGTTCTGGAATCTTGAAAAATATGTAACTTCACAACAGCAACCAAATTACTGTGATCCTGGAATCTGAACTATGAAATCTTATCTTAGTGTGAATTGAAGATTTTAGGCCTTTAAGTCATGAAAAGATCAGAAAATGGAGGGAGAGACCATTCATCTGTTTGAAATAAAATAATAACCCTGTTATTGGTTTGGAGGTTGCATTCCTCAATGGCAATAAGATACTTGAATAGACTGGAACTTTATATTTTAAAATATTTACTCATTCTCAGCTAAAAACAGTCTTAAAAAGTACCTCAAATATTCGTTACTTGTCCAACTTCTGTACACAAAAGAACTGACAAGACTCTTAGCTCTCAGGGTACTATGAGTAATATTCTGTGGGGTTTCCTCACTGAAACAGGGTTGTTAACTGATCAGGGGAGTAATCAGGTGTAGCTGCACCTTGCTGCCATGATTCTCCTCTTCCAAGTACCACACGCACTGGTATACTTCAAGAAATTTAACAACCCACGTTTATAGTCACATTTGTTCTAATATCATATAGCCACTAGCTAACTTGTGAAGAAAAATATGTATCAAATCTCAGTCTCCAGTAAGCTATAATTTAGGTAAGAAGTGCACTTAATACAACAGTCAGGCAGGACAGAGGGTAGAAACTGCCGCTTCTGATAGAGTCGTCATAATATGTCCCTTTGTTATAGCTCACTAATTGTTCTAGCCCCTGCTTTTCTCATATCTGACCTGTATGTTTTCCTTTTGGAAAGAGCTCTTGTTGTGCTTGTCCTGCATCTGCTTGTGTATTCAGTGTGGACAATCCTTCTCTTTGTTTTGCCAGTTGTTTTTGGCCTCAGTCAGAGGCAGCTTTTAAGTTAAATAGCTGTCTGGCAACTTCACTTCTCTTCAAACTTCTCTGAAAGGGAAATCATTTAGCAGGTGCACACTGAGCCATTGGCAAGTTATTGATAAATGAAAAAAAGAGGTCAGCCTAGACTGACAGAAGCACCTTTCTGAGCAAAAGCATTACATGCCTTATACAACAGAAAATTGATGGTCAGAGGCCACAGTCTCAGAAGCCAGACATATATTTCTAGATGTTCTATTTTTTTTTTTTTAAACTAGAAAGATTATTATGCCAGGAATAGAAACCAAAGATAAACATGTACAAGTACTGGGTTTTCCATTTATACTCTTGTTCATTGCTACATGAGTCATTAGTCTAAGAAAAAAAGACTACTGGTCAAATTTGTGGTCATGCTACTACTGAAATCCTATTTTGTGCATGATATCATGACCTTGAAAAAGAACTGTTCCTATTTGCTCTGAAGGAAGAAAGAAAAAAAGGCATGTACAAGGCTTAATTTTGCTAACAATAGAAATTTTCTCTAGTACTTACTTTCTCTGCAGCTGGTAATTCATTCTCAGGGCTTAATTGGTTTTGCTCCATTACTGTTTGTCTTGGTTCATAGGAGGCCCTCTTAAGAGAAAAATACTACACTGTTGAGACAATATACAAACAGAAAGCATTATGCTCAACTAGATCTAGACCTGTGTTTACAACAGAACTTCAGGACAACCAAATATATTGGAAAGTTTCAGTCACCATGGTGTTAGAGTGTTAACAGTCCAAACACTTGAGTCGATATACTTTTCATCTTAATCCCTCAAGAGCATTTTGATAACATGAGGCGAGTGGCCAGTTTAGGAGAATGATAGATCTTTAGCTGTAGCAATTCTGAGTATGATTTAATATGCCCAATGCTGGGAAATGAATCTCAATAGCTTAAATATATTGTTGTATTACTCTAAACACTGAATACCCAGCTCTTCTCTTTGGACTATAGACCAAACTATAGACTCCAGAATATAGGCTACTAAAGACTCCAGATGTTTACATCTACTTTCATATGCCCTCCTCACTTGACATTGCCGACAGCAGAGGGAGCATTAAACTCATNCAGTGATCAGTGAGACTGTGACCTGCTGTTTGTCAGACTTTATAAACTGGTCAATAAAGCAAAATCTGAGCATACAGAAGTGGTTTCTACAAGGAATTGTTGCGGGCAATTACGATATTGTACACCTTTCTAAATACCATCATACCACATTATTTCTCCATAGCAACTCCATTTACAGCTCATTAAATTTCTACTTCAGTGACATGTTATTAATATATTCAGCTTTCTAAAAAGATCAGGATAACTTGCATGTTTTCTAGCAAGACATACCTGAGGCTGTTGTGAGATACTCGCTCAATTTGCATTTAACATTAATACAATTCATCAGTAATACACAGAGGCATATATGAACACAAAGGAATATCAGCCACACAACTATGCATCAAGCAGCTACAATGAACTTCAGTGTCTATTAATGTTTCAATTTTTATTGGTAATTAGTATAGTTATTAAGAATATGTTGTAATTTCTTGAAAACTGTTAACAAGTGGTGCCATTTTTTTGAAAAAATGTTTTGCTTTAGACACATTCGTAGTGAGATAAATAGAACTGAAAGAATTTGTTTATATGGGAAGAGAAACCAAAGTGCTATATTTTGTACTTAACCATTCATTGATTTTGTTTAACAGCACTTATTGCTCATTTTTTGTAGTTTCAATTTTATTACTTTTTAGTAATTAAGAAAAATAACAGTTATCTTACAATCATTTATTGGGGACTTCTACACTGTTATTATCTAAGATATCTGTATTACAAAAATCTTTTCCTGTTAGGTAGATGATGTTACATTAATATTCATGAAGCTCAGGTCTTAAAAACACATTATAACTGACACTCATATTCCTTATTTCACTGGATAAATTATTTCACACCATGTTTTTGTCCATTCAGTTCTGAGCCAGTCAAAACTATGACAGTAATAGAAGATTTAAAAAAAAAATAAAATATAAGGAATAATTCAGAAAACGCTGTGGTGTTGGGAAAGCATAACATATTTGGGTATAACTGCAGTTGCATCTTTTTCTCATATAGACATTTTATGGATAATTATACATGTAGGAGGTTGCGTGAATTTGGTACACAAACGTTTGGACAAGAAAAGTCATGTTGACAAACTAGTTTTTGTAGAATAATGCTAAGATAATGATGTTGAAATAGAAATCAAAATATCAGTGTCATTTCTCACTGTTCACTTTGAAAATTGTGTTGCTTAAAAATGCTTTCTATGACATAAAAAAGCTTAACATAGAAGTCTTTGTGTCCAGAAATTAGGACTACTGCTGTTTGGAGCCAAAACGAACCTTAGATAACAAGATCAGGATGACATAGTATTGCGGAGGTTACCATAAAGAAGAAAAATGAAAAACTTGGAAAATAAGAGAGCTCTGTTTTGCCCATTTTAAGTGAATTCATAAATGCAAAACTAGAACAAGGTATTTCTAAGAGAGTCAGTAAGATTTATTGGAGGTAAAAATGTGGTGATGGGGATAATCTGTGAGTTCCCAAAGTTAAACCCTGAAACTATAAACACGAGTTCTCAATGAAGAAATCTTGATGAGAAAACAGGAGAGTATCCTCCTCCCAAAACATGGAGCAGAAGATTATCAAAATATATGCACAACAGAGAGGTAAGAGTGAAGAATTGTGAACAAAAGCCTAGGATAATCATAATGACCTCTGACTTTGAAAATGTTGATAAAAGATAGTCATATCTTCTACTTCAGCATTTTTATGCTACAGTTTTATAAACACTCTAAAAGACTGAAGAGCCAAGAGAAGAAAACAAAATGTTCTTCCAAATTCACAGTTTAATGAAATCTGATACTGGAAGCTACTCAGCACAGAAATTAAAAAAACATATGTAAATAGATTCATGTTCTATGATGAACATTGTCAACAACTTAAATGCTCATAAAGATCAGAGAACAGTGCAAATGAGGTGTCATTTCTGTATTCTACATCTATTAGTCTTTTTGCAAAAAATGTTGATGGTGTAGAGTTGTGGTGTGGTATACATAAAATACCACTCACTTACTTGAAATATGGGATGATTTCTTCAGAAACTAAAGCAAACTGTGTATATCTGAAATGTTGCCATAGTCAGATTGCACACTACATGAATGGTATCCTGCCACTGTGCTCAGTGTGTGGATGGGCTACTCAGGTGAAATCTCTAATGCATTTGTCTGGATTTGCTCTTTTGTTGATGCTCCAACATCTAAAGTAAAAGTAAAATCAAAGTAAAATTTACTTACTGTCATAAGTGTCTTTCCTTTTGATAGTGAGAATGAAGTTCTATTAAGTTTTACCATAGATTCACATAATGGGATCCATAAAGGGGAAAAAATTGGAAGCACTGATGACTATTCAGGCTATATTCTTAATTTTAAAATTACTTTGACATTTTTGTTAGAGTACATCATAATAGCAAAATGAATATCACACAGGTAAAGTAGAAGTAAAGAAAGTTGGAAGAGAAGACCCATTTAAACATGTGAGTAAAAAAGTCTATATTTTTTGCTGCAGATATATAACCTCTTTTAACCCAAAGGCTTTGAAATGGAGCTTCTGACACTGGTATGCCAGGGATAACATTTCTTTTATGCTGGTGTTATTTATGCATTTCATTATAAAGGAATAATTCCAACTTTTTCCAATAATTAGTGTTTTATAACACAATCCACTTAACAGTAAATCTAACCTTCATAAGACCTTGAGCTACGCTTACATTTATACACTTATATAATACTTTAAAAATATTGATTATACCTTCTCTCTTGGCCATTGCATTTTCTTTATTTTCTCTGTGAGTAGGATTTAGCTCATCCCAACTCACCCACTTAAGGGTCACATGTGAGCCAAGTCTGTAAGGTTCTTTCACAGTTCAAGCAAGTCTAGTCATTGAGATCAAAAAGTTATGCAGTTCACCCTGAAGAAGACAGTGAATGGCAGATTGGTTGCATTGCTCTTTAGCTAGTTTTCCTGAGCAGAGCTGTGGCATAGAACAGAAAGGAGGCATTTAAAAAATGTCATGGTATTTAGTTCAATTAGTTTAGAGTGAACACTTGATTGCTCTTTGACTGGGAACTCTGCTTCTGATTGTTTTTCTCCTATACACAGCAAGCAAGCCACTGTAGATACTGGGAATTTGCACAATTCAGCAGTCTTTCATGGCTATTTGTTGTCCCTGCCTTCTTTCCACTGTGCAGTAGATCTGGAGGTTTTCATTTCTTTGATCATAAAGCTAAAATGCTGCAAGTCACTTGACTTAGAAATAGTCTCCATTTGCCCCACGTTTCTGTCTTTGGTGAGTTTCTACTTATTGTGAGAGAAATTGTGCTGCAATAAAAGTGGAGCCAGTTCTTTATACTCCTTAGTTATATCTCCACACAAGACTATTGAGAAAAGTAATGATGTTGACTGTTTATGCAAGAGGAATGAAGTATTTATTTATTTAACATTATCTTGGTGACACTTGGTAACACTAATATTTAGATAAACCTTATTAATACAAAATCATGCCACCTACTTTTCAAGGCAACTGTTCCAGCAAATGTTGCATATTCATTTACCCACCTTTTCCAGGTGAATAAATAGGATTGTAAACTCTATGTACAGAATACTAACTTTTAATACAGAAATATAAGAGAGAAGGAAAGATACTCGGTGCTAGAAATGTTTGGATGTGGGCTAAGCTTTTGCATGGAACTACTTGGAAAGATAAGAATTTGGATCATGTGTAAACTCTGTAATCCAAAACTGAAAAGGCTTAAGGCTGTACTAAGATAATTTTGAGGATAGCCTCTGATAAATTGAAAAGATTTGTGATGATGCAGGATTATGTCAGAAAGCAGGAAAAAAAAAAAAGAAATTTTGTGGATGAAAAAGTAGATGTTCTTTACCAGCTGTCATAGAAAGAAATACTGTACAGATTTGGGTTGGCTGGTCCTGTGGATGTAATGGTTGACAGTGATTTATCTCTTTAGAAAAGAATGATCAGGTTTATTATGCTCTCAGCTGTGCAGACTTTTTTATGTTAACTACAATGGGAGCAACTCTTGATTTTAGCAGAGAAGAGGAAACACTCTTCTAAATTTCTTAGTCAAGATATGGTCATCAAAAAAAAAACAACCTGCTAAAAAGGTGCTATGCAAACAACTGATCTTGGACAGGAATTACATGTAGGGAGACTGTTTCTATCTGAAGAAAATAACCATCAGGAACCATCAATATTACTGGTAAACTACAGTCCCTTTTTTGACTGTTGTCTCTTGAGGTACAGTGAAGTGAGGAATGGGGACCAGGAAAAATGCAACATTCTCATGGAGTTTAAAATACATCTTTCCTCCTACTTCTGTGAACATTTCACTGGCTAAATTTCTGTATCAAAAAGTAAATTTATAAGATATATTCAATATATGAACTGACAGATGCTAAGATGAAATAATTTGCTTTTCATCTTATCAGACTACTTTTCATCCTTCTACCACTCTCATTTACATTTTCCTTTCAGATTTCTTGGTACTTCTCTACTTAGTATAATAGATACCATCAATATGTTACAATACAAAATGTTTATATTACAAGTGTATTCTTTGTACATCTGAAAAGAAATATGAAAAAAATGCAACATGCTTCCTGTATCCTGCATGCCTGTTCCTCCTCAAGCTGAAATGCTAAGGAAAGCCTCACGATGTATTGTGGTGTATTGGGTCATAGGCTGGACTTGATGATCCTGGGGTCTTTTCCAGTCTTGGTGATTCTGTGATTCTGTGATTACAAGGCTTTTTTTTTTTCATAGAAACTTAGATCTTCCATCCCACACTGACACAGAAATTTCTGGAGTGTGCTGGATACAATTTTAAAACATTTGTGCTGGAAAAGCCAACAATGGGAAGTGAATTGGAGAATCTTCTATGTACACACCAACAAGGAAGAACTCCTCAGCCTTGGCTGAAGTGACCATGAGATGGCACAGTTTAAGAGCCTGAGGAAATTGAGGAAGACTGGTAGCAGGCTGAAGATCCCAGATTTCAGCAGAACAGACTTTAACTTTTTCAAGTGGATGCAAGTCCTGTCCTCAGGCCCATTTCAGGGAGCAGCTAGAGCAAGACTTCTCCTCAGGGAAGGTGAGTTAAGACTCAGCACTGGCCAGGCAGAGGGGCACAGACGGAGCACAGACTGAGCAGGGTGAGCAGAGCAGGAGTAAGGATAGAAACAGGGTCTTTCAATGCCCCAATGATCATAAAAGAAGTTGAGGTAATGAGTGATGTCCAAGGTCATGTTGGGAAATAAAAATGACAGTTCAGAAATGGGCACAGGTGGATACAGGTTTGCTTACAGCATGACTCCATGCAGTCTGGGGACTGGCTAGCTAAGGAGCTCGGCAAAAAAAAAAGGCTTTGCTGCCTGAATCAGCAGTACATCTTGCAGAGATGACAGATAATTGAATACTGGACTGCATTACTAGGATTACAGCCAGCAGGTTGGAGGAAATGATTTTTCTTTCCTACTTACCACTTGTGAGCCCTCATCTTGAATCTTGTGTCACTTATGGGTTCCCTGATGCAAGAAAAATATTGATAAACTGGAGAGAGTTGGTGGAGATGTTAGAGGGGAAAAAAGGATTAAAGAAGGATCTAATTAATCTTTTCCAGTATCTAGTGAGTGATTACAGAGAAGACAGACTGAAATTATTTTCAGATAGAAAAAAATCTAGTTTAGATAGAAAAAACAAAGGTGATAATGACAAGTTGCAAAAATGAAAGTTTTGTTTGAAGATAAGTTTTTAGTGGAGTACATCATCAAGAAATGTGTTCAACACTGGAACAGGTTGCTCAAGAGGCTGTGGAATCTCCATCCTCAGAGGTATTTAAAACTTGACTGAACATGGCTCTGAGCAACCTGATTTAACTTTGAATTTAGTCCTGCTTTGACTAACTGACTTCCAAAGGTCATTCCTAATCTAAACAGTTGCACAATCTTGGAGCAAGGCAAAGGGCAGAAAACAGATTGATGAGACCCACATGGAACTGTCTCACATCCAAGCCAAGATTTGGTGAATTTATGGGTATACATAAGAAAGTTAATCTGGACATGTCATGCTCATGCTGTGGATAATGCACGACACTTGTAGGTCAATTCACTCATTCTTAGCCAAGGCCTGCCCATGTGCCAACTCAGTCCCCCTACCTCTGTCCCAGTCCTGCCCAGAGGCATGCAACCTGGCTTATATACAAAATCCACCATCCAGGAAGATGAAAATAGTGCTATCATCCTCTTTATGGTTCCTGGGATGCATTCCTTTTTCGGGGATGCTGCCAAATCAGGAGCAGACCTGGCATTATCCGCATGCTAAGAGTATCTCTTTCACCACCGTATAATCATTAATGAAAGTCAGGTGTTGAGCCAGCTGGAAAATTTTCCTGTCTCCCTAAGGGAAGTTCTGGCAGAATAATGCTGTTAAGACAGGTGTCCACTGCCTGCCTCATCTTCTCTTCATCTGTGTGGGAGATATCTGCAAAATACTCAAATAACAATTTTGCCAGACTCACCTAGACATCCTGAGGAAAGCAAAACTTTGTTGAAATTTCTATAAAAAAGTGAAAGGAAAATATACTCTAAACTACATTTTTTTTTTTGCCCTGTAGTTGGCTTATTTTAGTTATATCTGTGCACTAAAATGACTATTTTACGCACCATAGTTATATCTGAAAAAAAGATTATCATTTTTCCATAGGGTATCATCAACACTCACTCTAGCAAAGACCCTGAGAAATCAGAAACTAAAGCACTAAAAATATCTTCTGAACATTCTTGGAGTTCAGCTACAGTTTGTGAGGTCCAAGTAAAGATTTTGGGGTACTTACTGTTGGGGCTGGAGGGAGGTAGAAGAGAACTCCATTTTCTTTTTGGAAAGGGATTGTTTTGTACAGACACAGAGTTGGTGTTTACCCTCTCTTCTATTTTATTCCTGTTGCCTTTTCCTATGTGGAGATATTTAGAAGGCTTCCAGTAGAATCTTTCATTAAATATTGTTAAGATCCCTGTCCTGAGCAGTTAGCTTTGTTGTCCAAAGCTTTCCAAGCTATGTCTGTTGCCTCTTTTAAAAGATGTGTAGGGGAAAATCCACATGTTCCCTCCAATATGAATAATCTCTGAAGATTAGTTGTAGGAGTTTGCTTGGAAAAAAGATGTACTCATGTGGGAAAAATGCTAGAGTTGGAAAGAATGTAAGTGGGCAGAAAAAATTTTGTATGCAGAGGAAATGAAATGGAGGGTTTACTCTAAATCCAGTAGCAAAAGCATGAGGAAGCCTCAGTTGGTCATCTGTGCCTTCAGCCATAGCAAATTTTGCCTGCTTTAAGGAGAAAATTCCTTCTATTCCCCTGCTACATACTTGCTCCTTTCTGGTTGAGGTTTTTTGTTTGTGTTTTTTTTTTCTTTTGTTTGTGGGTTGTTGTTGCTTTTTTTTTTTTCACCACAGAAAAGACATAACAGTTTGAAATTAGATTATCCCATAATGCAACTCCAAAGTCTGCACTGGAAGAAATTCTTTCTGACTCACTGCAGTGAACAACATGTGCCAGAGGCATGCTATCTAATTACCATACACTTTCTTGACTAGTACTGTGGGGAGGGAGAAGGTAGTGTGAGAGCAACTGAAATATGAAACAATAAAATGAGTTAAACTGCACACAGCAAAAGGAGGAAAAATGACATGGGAGTTGTTTTTGTTAAATGCTTACTGTTCATGCACTGCCTGAGGCCTAAATTCTTGACTGTTAGAGAATTTTACAGTTTTATGGTTACAATCATAGGATTTTAAAGTATCATGGTATGTATTGTAATTCTTGTTGAAAGCCCATTTGCCCTGCTTCTCAAATACTGTATCTGCTTTGGTGGTTTATTCTGCATTTCTTGGAAAATCATCCTTCAACCTTTCTTAGCTCTAAACACAACTGCAACTAGGCTGATTCATCCAAAAACCAAATGTCGCTAGAAACTCTTTGTATTACTTTTCACTTTTTAAGGTCTTACTCTTTCCATCTTCTACATAATTCACTTGGCAGAACTCTCTGCAAAGTCTCTAGTTTCCAATAAAGGAATAATTGTAGTAGAAGATTGAGAAAAAAATTCTGTCCCTAGTCATGTTTTTGTAATTACATCCTCAAGCTCTGTCTTATATTTGTTATAAATTTATTTAGAAAACAGTCTGCTCATCAATAGTTTAGTAACAGAAAAAATATCTTTCTATAGAAGAGAACATGTGGCAAAAATGTGATTAAGCCTTGAAAATATTATTTTTCTGTAGTATGGATACAAGTCTTTGTGTCCTTTTGGAAGGTTAATGCAAACATAAATCATAAGCATTTTTCCTTCCTCCCCTTTCCTTTCTCTCACATCACATATATGTCAGCTGAAAGATTATCACATATTACTTGGTGCACAAATTATGCAAGCTAGTAAACATAACTAATCAGACATAAAGTACTTTGCAGCTTTGTCCCTAAGCAAGGGATTGCTTGCACAATCTAATCTACATTTAATATTCTTTGATGGGTCAGATAGCTGATTTTTTCCCCACAATAATGGAATGTACAAGTGTCTGCACACCATTTAACTTTGTTGCTAATACAAGAATTTTACAAAGTTAAATGCCAGTATGTCTTACCTACCAGGCAGTGAACTGAAGTGAACTGAAGACATTGTTTCTTTTAGTGTAGAAAATTTCCCAAATTCTTCATGATCCCAGCCAGAAGTCAGAATTTCAAGGATGTCACCTCACCTATAGAGCCAATAGCAGTGATGAGATCACACTCCTTCCATAAGGGGTAAACTTAGAGGTTCTGTTACAAATCACCTGGACTAGACAACCTTTCAAAGCAGGAGCTTTTTATAATGAATTCAGAAACAACTAGGGGGTGTAATTTTAATGGCAGGTTAACTATATGCAATTCATTTGCTATTAGACCACCTAACAATCCTTTCCAATGTGTCATGCATAATAAAAAGAAGAATGAGAAAGAGAAGGATGTGGCCAGAAAATAGTAAGCCCTCATTTTTACATAAAGCATTAATTGTAAGTGATACAGAATATGAAGTTTTGTTCTGAGGAGTTCCCTTGAGGATTAATCTATGTAAGTCCAAACACCCACTGAAGTTTCATTTGAAAAACTGAAGTTACTGAAGTAAAACCATGCCTGCAAAGAAATAAAATGAGAAATCACAGGGTCTTTATCAGGAGTAGAAAAAAACGTAGATCTGTCCCTGTAGATCTTGTAATTAATCTGGTTTACACTACATAAATTATGTGTAGGAAGACTGGGACATTTTATGGGCTCAGTATATGACCAGACTGGAAAATCTGTCAGCACAATACATATGGAAGGGAAAGGGTAATATTTACTTCTCATTCTCAAATCCTTTTTCCCAACATTGAGCATGTGGCTGGTCTGTATAGAATATTGGCTGCTGGATTAAAGGTTGTTTTAGAGGCAGAAGCAAACAAGGCAGGTAGGGCTGAATGACCACATGATGGAATATGACAATATATACTCCATAAGCTGATAGTTAAGACAAACTGAAGCTTCATTGATCCTTTCTATTCCATTACCTTTTCCCCAGTAGAGGTGCATTTAGTGTATTTATAAGAGTAGATCTATATTTTTTAGTTGAGATTCATCAGTCTTGTTTTTCCAGGAATGTTCAGCCTCCTTTAGAGGGCACTTCTGGCTGGAATGTTAGCTTTTAGAAGGACAATAGCTTTAGGAAGGACAATGGCCTGCTGCAGTTATAGTGCTTCTTGAGCATAACGACTTGCATGGGTTCTCTCTCCCTGTCCAAATTCCTTGTCATTTTAAATGATTGAAAGAAAGCTACACATGTAGTCTCAATATCTATTATTATCTAAAATTAAAATATTAACTCTCTTCTCCTCTCTTACTCTGAAAATGAAATTGAAGAGTTAATATGCTTAATGACTGCTGCATTATAGTTGCTTCCTAACTATCATACAGTTTCTTGAACAAAGTTGTCTGAAGAGTTAGAATACTTCCTTTCTATGCTGATAAGCACCTATCAAAAACATTTTAGAAATATTTTTAACCATCTGAAGACAAGGACATTTATGCAGTATATTTACACTTAGTAGAAGCTGTTATCTCTTTTAGTTTTAAGATATGAAAAATGTTTTCAGAAGCTTTTAGATGACATAGAAGTGACACAGAGTACATAATTGCAGAGAAAAAATAAAATGGCTTGCAAAATAATGCCACAGTAATATTACTGATCAGATATTAAATAACTATGTGCATTGCTTACTTAAAACAAATATTTAATTATCTGCTATGGAAAACCACAAAGGTTAATTTTGTGTTTAATTAAATGTTTCCAATTTTGTTTCAGAGCAAGATCATTCTAGTAGTAAGATAAGGTTAGAAAATGTTATGTGCTCCCAACTGCACTCCTTATTTTAATGTTAATACCCAAAATGTTGTGGAATACTTGCACACAATATCCATTCCATAAATGAGACCTTTCATGTCAGTGAACAAACCAGGATCCAGCAGGGATTTGTTTTCCTTTTATTTACTTCATTATCAGCACTACAAATGTTGCATATATAGCCAGCTGGAAGAGCAGAACATTTTGTTTGCATACCTTCATCTTAATGAAGCCACAGGACATTATCAAATTAACTATGGAAGCTGGTACTTTTTATTTTAGTAGTGGATAGCATGACACCCTCTCTGTGTTAAGACACAGTAAATGAATACATCACTGTCTTTCATTTGACCATATTTCAATACCCCACAAATGTGTTACAAAAGAGTTAAATTATTTTCATAACAGTTTCCAACCTTGAAAAAAACCTTTAAATAGAACTGTAATTTATAGAGAGTAGAAAAGGCTAAAAAAAAAAAAAAAAGGAGAAATCTTCCCTACTTGAATAATAAAAGGATGTGGTAAAATACATCTTTTATGTGAAATTCCTATTGATCTCAGTAAGGACCTCTATCTAATAACTGACTGATTGTAGGAAATTCAGTTGTTGTAATCTCTGTATCAATTTCTGCAAAAAATGAGCCACAGTTCTAGGTGTCACACCCATAAAAGGAAGAAAAGAACAGATAATTTATTATAGTGTCTATCAAAAAAGGCAAAAATGTCCTACTTGTTAACAAGCTATAGTACAAACAGAAAAGTTATGTGCAATTCTTCCACAAGAACTGAAGTCAGAGATTTCCTCTTTGCAACATAAGATGATGTAGGGAAAGTTTGTGTATGAAGCTGTTACAAGTAATGTAGCTAAGATCACAAGCACATGCCCCTTTCTTAATAGCTACTTACCCCAGAGTGGAGGGAGAGAAGAAGGCAGAAGAGGGGAATGAGAAGACATGCTGTAGTCTCTGGTAAGAAGTCATTATAAGCAGTGAGCAGTGCTGTTTCAGGAACTGCAGCAAGTAACAATCTACCGCTCTGCTTATCTCTCTGTACTCCCAACAATTTCTAACCTGAAATGTTACAATTGTCTGTAAGTTTTCTTTGGAACAAAAATCCTTGGGTTTCCCATGATAGCATTAGCCAATGCTGGCCACTCCAGTTGCCACATCACAGAAAAATTCTAGCCTTTGAAAAAAAAAAGACTTGCACAGCAATCAAAGTGGTGAAGCAGGACAACTCTCTAAAACCTCCTGTCAATGACTCAGCTTAGCTCCCCACTTCCTGCTAACATCTCTCTGCAGGAGGAAGATACTATAATGTGATTGGTGATGCTGAGCTTTTGTAGGTGCCAATAACTGTTCCATTTGGTCAAACTCTAGCTCAATTAACTTGAGTATTGCGAGCTTCTGGTTCAGGCCAGAAATGTTATTGAAAATATGAGGCAGTAACTATTCCATTTTTCTGCCTTATCTATCTTTCTATCTCTCACAGAACATGTCCAGATTGCCTCTGTGATGCTGCCAAGAAAATAATGTGTCCCTACAGGGCTCACTCAGAATTAACAGTCCAGCAGGAGTTCATGTCCTAGAATAGATCTGCATTTATAAGTCTATGTCTTGGCAAAGCCAGAAACGTCTTCCTAGCCAAGAAGTTAGGGCCAGCACTCAGACTTATCTTCAGCAAGCTACTGCAGTTTTCTGCCTTTCCTTTGGCAAACAGAACACAACTTTCTCTAAAAATAATGTTAAATGTCTTTAGAGATGCTGCAAGGCTACCCCAAACTGCTGGAGGCCATGACAGTGATTTTCAGGATAACAAAGGCCTATTCTCTAATGGGTCAGATCCATTGACCTTCCTCTGAGTAAGTCAGGACATGACTGAGTTTGGAGGGAAAGGATGGGGTCTTTTGTGGAAAGAGGAAAATGACATGGGGAAAAAAAAGGGGTTGGGTGAAGAAGCACTTTGGACTGCTGGGCATCCACAAGCCCAGGGGATCAAATGGTTGCATCCAAGGGTGCTGAGGGATGTAGCCAACGTCACTCTGAGGCCATTTCTATCATCTGAAAGATCATGATGATGGAGATTCCTGTAAATGAGAAAAAAAGAACCTCACACCTGTCTTCAAGAAGGGCAGCAAGAAGTGTCTAGGGAAAAACAGACTGGTCAACCTCACCTCAGTACCTGAGAAAATGATGGAGCAACTAACATTGGAAGTGGCTGCCACCCTTCTAAAAGGCAAGGAGGTGAATGGGATCAGCCAACATGGATTTACCAAAAAGACATAGTGCCAGGCAAAACTGATTAACTTTTGTGTTTAGATGGCTGGCCCTGTGGACAAAGTGAGAGCTGTCTGTGTTGCTTACCTTGATTTCAGTAAAGCCTTCAATTCAGCCTCCCAGAGTATTCTAACAGCTGAACTGTTAATACATAAAATGAATAAATCAGATAAAAGGGGGACTGGAAATTGGCTGGATCAGCACCAGCAAAGTTTGTGATCAGCACTGCAAAGTCCCACTGATGGATGGTTTGCAGTAACATCCCTCAGAGATGAATACTGATGTAAGAATTTTTTGATGTATTTATTGACAACCTGGATGGTAGGGACAGTGAAATTCTGAATATGATGCCAAACTGGGGAAGAGAATGGCTGCTATGTTTCTATGATTTGGAAATAAGTAAGGAAAATCAAGGAACAGCAGGAGTCTAATGGCTGAATGAGGAATCAGATGCTGAGATGAGTGTCCGGAGAGAAATTTGAACTGCACAAAGATACAAGATTCGAGAACTGTAAAAAACAGAAAAAGAGCAAGAAACAGATAATTGCTCACCCTACCTTAATTCTAACTTGTTTATTCCACCTTTATTTTTGTATTTCCTACCTTTCCAAAATCTGATTCAGTAACCTTAAAAGATATTTTCTTTGTACAGTCTGCAATGCACAGGTTGTGTTTCTATTTCATGTATTAGAAAATACTTATCTTTTAACATGAAAATTAAATGCTATCAAAGTGCTCATTTTTTACATTAAAAAAACCACAATGTAATTTGGAGATTTTTATAATTTTGTTTTTCACCAAAATATGTCCTAAAGATACAATAGAAAAATAAAAAGTAAAGCTAAGCTATAGAAAAGGAGTAGAGAAGACAATGAAAACAGTTTAGTAGGTGGGAAAAAGGAGCCTGTGTTCATTCATATAATTCTTTGTATGTCATATAAATTAAGACAGTAATTATGTGTCTTGAAGTAGGCTATGAATGTCATTGTTTTACAGATGCATCTATTGGCAGGTGGTTTTCCATAATTTGTGGCAATTCAGTTGATTTTGCTGACAATAAACCATTCTTTGGAGGATTCTGCCTGAATTCAGCATTTAAGAACAGAAAAGGTTTTCCAAAAATGGCTTGAATCAAAAACAAAGAAGACAGCTGGTGGATAAACAGGTCAATTTTTCTCATTAAGGTACAGAAAAACCAGCCTGCTGCATACAGCCTGCCCTTCTCACCTACTGCAGTGAAGGCAGAACAGTCTTATCAGGGAAGGTCATTCTGCATGACAGCTCTGCAATTTCTGTCTCACCCTTCATTAATCCACAGGGGTAACCAGTGGGAATCCAACAGCTCTTCATCACTTTGGTATCAAGTGGCATCAAAACAGGTTGTCAGGAGCCTCATTTCTTTCAATTCCACGAGAATAAGAAGGAACAGTAAAAAAAATCCAGCAAAGTAAACCAAAAAACCACCAGCGGAGATTGTACTGTGGGGAAGGAAGTGTTACCTTTTTAATTTTCTTTCTTTCTTATTCTGATTGTCCATAATATGAATGACATTTCTACTCTAGGTAGGAGAAAACTGAGAAATCATACAATATTTTCATCATTTTTTTTACTGCTAAAAGACCTCCTTTATAGACTTATTGTAAACTGTTTTCTGCTAACAACTCAATATAAATGTGTCTCTGGCTATGTAAGTAGATACCTCTAATATGGTAAAATATGGACATTTAGAACACAATCATAATATATTCTCACCTGAAGAACTTCTGTCCCTTAAAAATTCCATGAACTAATGGTTTAAATGAGCTTTTTGCCACAAGATGTTCCATAGACATCCATATTCCTGCTTTGATACATCATGCAGTATGATAACCATTCTAAATACTGTCATTTCATACTAGTAAAGACATAGTATTATTGTTGGATTTCCCTATTTTTGGTGTAGCAACTCTGAAGAAATATAAGCAAGAGAGTGAGAACCTGCAACAGTATTTGAGGAGAAATTGTTGCCTGACACCAGGGAAGACAAAAATCACTAAGAATATGTTCATAAATTCCCAAATCATTCCCTTCTTGTAGCAGTGTAGTGTGCTCTGTGTGTTCCTTCTGTCCAGGATGTTTACTTCAGCAGCCCAATGCTCCCCAGTGGTAGCACATGAATAAAAGAGCAAGCAGTAAACTGTCAATTTATCACAACTCTACTAATGCAAACTCCATGTGGTGTTCTATTTCTCTTCTCTTCCTTAATGCTTCTTATCAGTGTTTCAGAGTGGTTGCCAAAACCTGTTCAAAAATCTGTTAACCTCACATATTATGTAGCTTACCATCCACTGCAGAACTCCAGTGGAGACTTAAGCAAAGCACAATTTGGCATTCAGTCAACATAATTCTTTAAGAGGACACAATTACTCAATTTTGAACAGCATACAATTTAAGTTTTAACCTAAAATGTTTTTTAGTGATAAATAATGCCAACAATAGGTTAACTAACTTCAGGAAGGCAATCAAGGCGAAGAAGAAACTAGGTGTATTTCTGGACTGAAATAGGGAAAGAGGGAGTCAATAATGTAAATAACATAGAAGGGTTGTTGCAGAAGGCAGAATCTGGATTAGAAAGATTGTACATTAAAGAGTATAAGATTAAATGGTTGGAGAAAGTATGTTAAAACTACTAATGCAAAGCCAAAACTATTTATTAACCTCTGACTTGTTTGATGTTTTCTCTTTGCACCGAAACTCTTCTGTGAACAAGTAAAGAAGAAGGAAAAATGAGGAAAGAAAAATCTACCTGAATGAAGCAAGTTAGATATAAAAAAAAAAAGACTAGAATCTAGAAGTAAAAATCATTATGGTTCAAAGTCTTTACCTCAGCTCCAGTACACAGCTGTTTTTCCCGCTTGAATAGCCATAAAAGCTGTGACAAGAAAAGCTTTTATGATTTAACATTGATCCAGTGAAAAGCCAGAGTGGACAAAGGAAGATTCAAAATGGATACTTAACAGAAAAGTTCTTTTAAAAAGTCCCATCACTATCATGGTCATTTTTTCATTATTTCAGCATAAATATGTCTGTAGGATACCTTGCAAGAATCCATATGATGCAGGCCTACATATGCTTTCAAAATTGTATCTCAGTGCAAGAGACATCAAATGCTAGTTGACTTTCTAGTCACGTGCCTAACTGACCAAGTAGTTTAGGCAGAGAATAAAATTTAACTGGACTATGTAAAGCAATAGAGATTTTCTTCTGAATATGGCTTTGTCCACTGTGTTCTAGAACTGTACCTTAATTTGATGGGAATTTCTTGAATTATTGTAATAAACCCCAGCAGAAACAGTGATCGTTGGTCCCACAACAGTTTGTTCTTAGTCTAACAACTTTCCCTAAAAATTTGGTACTGGCTTGATACTTTCATCTTACCATCAGTGCATGACAATCACAACTTCTTTTATGATTTTGTATTGTTCATACATTCATTAATTCAGCCTGTCAGGCAGTCAGTTATTTTATTTAATTGAGAAATCAATGGAAATTGGTTTAACTGACTTGAAAGCTGTGAGTTTGAGCCAACTTTCTTGCTTTGCTTTTATGATATGGCATTATTTTTCATCATTTTCATTTAAAGCTTATGTTTTTCATTAGTGGCTTGCCATTTAAAGCTTGGCATGTAAAGTCATCATTTTAAAATAGCAGTGACCAAGGTTAGTAGAGCCTGCAAAACTTGCCCATGAGCCAGATACTTGTGTGCTCTCACAATTCCTGAACCTAGCTTTGTTACATAGGGGAGTCTGTCTATTGTCCCACACCACGAGCTTCATGAAAAGTAGAGAAATAAGGGAGCAAAGCAGCAGGATGAAGTGCTTATGCACACCTAATGTACTGCAGAAACAGGAGATAGAAGATGGTGCCTCTTCTGTGATTACTTAAATGCCAGTGGGTCTTTTTGTTTGCAGGTTTTCCAGGTCTTCCTCTGTTGAGCACAGCAGGAACACCTCATCCCTGCGCTATCTTGCCATTCTCTTCAAACCATTGTAAATTACCAAAATGGAAGATGTAGGCTGTAGTTATGGGAATCTTTATGCCTCTGAACCAGCGCAGCTGATGAAACAACTTTTAAATATAATTACAATTGAGGCTCTGACTGTCAAAGGAATACTTCAGGAAATTTGTTTTGCATGTTTAGCAGCCATTCTTTTCTCCTCTACTCATAGTCTTTGGTAGGTTATATTTATTATAGCCTTGAGTCCATATGCATCCTGCTCCAAGCAAAGGTGTTTCTAAATTCCTTCTTCTTAATAATCCATGCACAGTTTATGTTCTTAGGAATAGAGAGGACACCAGCATTTGATTTCAGGCTCCTATGACCCTGACTTGTTCTTAATGAGCGAAAAAGGAACTGGTTCCAAATTTTTAAACAGAGTATGAAGATACTTCTTTGTTTTCTCCCTCTGTAAATTCTACCCCAATACTTACGGTGAGCGGGTCAGTATGTCTTAAAAAACACCTAAAATACTAATACTTTTTGTGATTCTCTTTGAGGAAAGCAAAATATTCTCTTCTGGTTTTCTTTTTCTCTTCTTTTTGATCATGCTTCACATTGACATTATGCTGTCTATTTTTCACTTTTAAATGAGCTTCATAGAACAGGATAGAGACATATTTCCACAAAACATTCAAGTTCTCTAATCTGGTTGTAAGAGAGCCTCATATATGATCTACATGAGGAAAAATTTTAGTCCATTAAAAATACATGCAAACAATAAATCCTTACAGCAATGTCTCTCTTATACAACATCCTCAAATAAAACTCTGTCTCTGAAAGGCTGTTGTACTGTTGTGGAGTCAAAAGCCTCCATTACTGGCACATTATAATGAGATGAAGTGAGATGACAGTGGGAATGTGAACAACACAGCTCTAGAGGATTGTCTGGATGACAACAGAACAATCTCAAGGCGTTTCATGGAGGATGCTATAGTTCTCATTTGTCACTGTTACATTATAGGTAGGGGCTCCCCCAACAGGGATTGAGTGGCAATAAGTGTAAAGGACGTTGACTGTCAGATGAACTATCTGTCTCTGTCCTACTCTTTCAAAGGAGAGAATAATCCCATCTTTTCATGATAAAGTGACATCACTCAAATCTGTCATTACGCCAGAATTAAGAAGAAAATCTAGGGGTGGAGCTGTGAGGGGAGAGGCTGTTTGATTCTTCTCATTCCACCACCTTCTCTCTTCATACTTTCTCATTTGACTCAGGAGGCAAACCAACTCCACCTCGTGCTTTTTAAGATTTAAAAGTTATTAACAATTGCAAAATTAGCCTACTTAGATTTTATTTTCCTTAGCTTAGATAGGATGGCAGGATTAAACTACCTGGTAGGAGCATGAAGTGATTTAGTTCTATTTGATACTTCTGCCTCAGTAAATGTCAGAAGCAGGGAACAGAGTATTAATAATAATTTACACCCAATATGCTAACAGTAGATCTCCAAGAGAAAGTACTCTGCAAAATAAGGCTCCAAGGTAGCAATCCCCTCCCCAAGCTTTTAACTCAGCCAAAACATTAATGCAAACAAGCCCATTCAAGACATATCTGACAAATGCAGGGTTAAAATAAAAACACTAGTATCTATTTAAAAGCACAGAAGCAGTTTGCTGGAGCAGTTATTTCATGTTAATCACTTTGTATTTACTGCAGTTTGAGAAAGAGGCATTTGTTATGCAGACAGTGTTCATTGTCGTAGCTTGATCATTAATGCACTGCTGCCAGCAACAAAATGAATTAGCTCTCTGAATACTAAACTGGGAAACCAACATTGAACCAGAGAGTGGCACAATGACACTTACAGGATTAAAATATACTACTCAGCTATGGGAGGGCACATTTGTGACCTCTGCTAGCTCATCTATTTTTAAAATTAGTATTAGTAGGAAAACTCTCTGGAATGGTTGAAAATTGCAGGACAAACAATAGTGAACATTTATGCTCCCATGGGAGTTTATCTGGAATACAGTTCTCTTATGGATTATTTCCCATGCTTGAGCACAGCCATTTTTTTTCCATCAACAATTTATCATTTATCCCTTTACATGCATGCTTTGAATTTCTGTAATTCCTAGCATACTGTATATCCATAGCAGCGCTGTGGAAAGTACATGAATACAAAAC
>VWZO01010838.1:45543-264332 GCA_013396975.1 Bucco capensis
GCGTCCAAGCTTGCTAGGCCCTGGCAGATGAAGCTTAGGACTAAAGGGTGGGTCCAGCTCTGCACATGCTGTGTCTCACCTAAAAAAATCCATAGTGCAGGCTCGAGGGTGCTATCTGCTATCCTCTTTTTATCAGCGCGCTTGGAAAAGGCGCTGATGAGGAGTGTGGATGGAGCCCTCCCTGGAGCTTCGTTCGCGAAGTCTAGCCACGACATAGATGCAAACTATGTGTTTTGAGTTGGTTCCCTTGGAATAAGCAACATTACAATTGGACCCTCCCCTTAGACTGAGATACTTCTGAGGATTGAGTGATCACTTTTTGGATGAGTGATCTTTTGAGGGTACCTTTTTGTGGGAGGTTTTCCCTTTTATGAGTGAGTGTGTGCACATTTTGTTTCATTGTTTTAGAAAGAATATTCCTTAAATCTTAAGAATTAGTTGTGTAGCAGTACATTCCAAACTGACATCCAAACTTGTAATTTAACTTCGTCAGAAAGAGTGCCATTTTGGTTACAATAAACCTACATTTTGGGTAGCCATTGTTGATGTTTTGTGGGTGCCTCTGTGAAATGTCGGTTATACAAAGATTCATCTTCATCATCTATTAACAAAAAGGATCTCTGAAATTGTGTCCCCATCTTTGGAAATTGTGCAGTGGACTTTCCATTTCTAAAAAGATTTATAGCATAATATATTAATTGAGCACAACACACTGCTAATAATTAAAACCAAAGTTTCCTCAATGAATAATTAGTTTATGCCATCCAAAATGGTTATTGTGCTTTTTTCCTACGTTTTTTCCATAAGAGCTCTGAATTTACTGAACCGTGTCATCATTTGTCTTGTAGTTGTATTAGTTATATTTGCTTAGGCGCCTTCAGACCCACAGGCACTGAAGTCATGATGGTTATCACTACTATTAGAGGAAAGGATTTCATATTTAATTATGTTATCTTTCTCCTGGCAGACTGAGTGTTTGAAAAGGAAGAATAAGTACTATTGATATTCCTTAGATGCATCTCAAATCAGAAATTAAATATTACGCTATACCAATGTCATGTTTTGGAGATAAATATCCCTGTTTGGTAGCAACCAGGTTTCCTTGCCTTAAGGACAAATAAGTCAATATATAAACATTACACAAAATTGTGGGAAGTAGCAGAAATAGGACTAAAGGTCTACTGAGCCCATCTCCAGTACAAGAATGATTTCTTACAAATCTCTCCCATGTAATAGTGAGCTTCCACTGATGTTCCTGTGATATTCCTCTGGGTTGGTTTGCCTAATCTCAAAAAATGATTCGTAAATTTATTTATTACCAAAAGTATCTGCAGCCTTAGAAATAAATTCTTCTGTCTCCAAACTTTCCAAAACAGTTCAGGAAAAAACATTGGCATTGGCAATTTCCTCCTATTATTCTTCACCTTCAGTGAAAAACAAAAATTCAGTACTATACAGTGGTAGTTATGGGTTGTTCAGGGTTTTTTTTTTCTCTCTTCCTCCTCGATTACTGATTCTTGACTTCCATTCATTCTAGAAATTTTAGCCTTGGAAAGAGGCAAAACAGTCTACTGAGTGAGACAGTTAGGGTCTTACTCCTCACTCTTTCATTTATCTTTCCTTAATAGATCTTTGTGGTTACATTTCTTGCATTTCTTTTCTTTTCAGACTGTTAGTATGAGTCTCCACAGTATTAATCTGTATAGGACTTTGATCTTTGTTTTTAAATGTTCTACCATATAATTACACTGCATTGACATTTTTCATAGATTTTAAATGTTTTGCTATCTTTTTTCATATACTGACATCACAAAAATCCTGATCCTTATTTTTGTTAACATAAATGCAAGGTAAAAATATTTTCTTTAGGCTTCTAGTCCATAAACAAATCTCTACCACTGTCCCTCTCTCCCCTCTCCTTGTACCCAGTTTCTTGTTCATCAGAACTTCTTTTGTCCACTACAGTTTTCTATTTGGGAGATTTGTAGATTGTTCTATTTTTGCTTCATTAGGTACTCCTAACAAGATCTTTCAGTCTGTCTCCAATCTCATAAATTTTATTAGTTCCTCTCATTGCCCCATTAATTTTGCTCTTAGTTTTGCCAAATTTCCTTTCATGAAATCTAACTCACTTGTATTCCTGCATGAAAGGACTTAACTCTCTCACTGGAGGAAAAAAAAGTAGAAAAAATATCAAACCAAATCAATCTCCTAAATAACCAAAAAATGAAATGAGAGAGACTGGAATAAACTAAGCAGCAAATTCTAGCTGTCTGAGAAATAACAGAGGACTATTGCCATAAGCAGTTACTTCACAACTGTTATTAAATCCTACACTTACAAAAATCACAAGGTTTGATAAAATTTTGATTTTATTATGTATGTATGATCTCATAATGATAGCCACACCTCAGCAAACATCTCTCCCCTACATCCCATTTTAAAAAAGCCTATCTGAATCAACTGCTGTGCAAAAGCTAAGGGTACTTGCATGCTAGTGATGCATTATTCAGCCTCTCTGCTGCTGAAGTTCACTGCTTATCCATCTCCAGGCACTGCAATACAAGAAGTGCTTGACTGGGAAGAGAGATTTAGGGAGAAAATAGAAGGAGAGATTAGAATTAATGGAAACATGGAGAAAAAGTTTCCACTGAAACAGTTAAGAAGGATTATTTTCATTTCCCCTTTATTTTTCACCACAGATTATGTGTCTGTTACTACCACAACACTCATTCCCTTTTCAAGCTGCAGCAATGCACTGATGAGCAATTCCTGGTGAAGCTCCAAGCATTCAGTTGTAGAGGAATTCCTTTCACTATCTCATGTTTTTGTAATAGAGAATCAAAATATTTTGCTTTGAGACAGAAACAAGCCATCTACAAATTAGTCAAATAAATACATAAACACGTGTATCCGGGTTTGTGTGTGATCATTTTTGTGCAAGAAGAAAGCAGAATGAAAAAAATTATGGAAAGAAAAATGGAAGAAAATCCCTTGAAGGGATGATATAACAACCATAAAATTACTTCTATGACTAACAGCACTGTACACTAGCTGCCTTACTCATTATAATATGACCTAGATCATAAAGGTTATGTTTCAGTGTGTCATATTAGTAGCAGATTTGCACAAAAAAATCGATTGGGGCAGTGGGCTTGACACACACTATATGCATTTCTAAGGTTTCACTTTAGGTTGTCTTTTAGATAGTCCTGTAGAGTTACTGCCTGGCACGGTCTGAAAATCANGAGTTACTGTTGGTGGAATTTAGGAACCTACCTGGAGCAGATCTCTTTGTGGTAATTTCTGTTGATAATAGTAGCAGTTATAGCTCAGAAGAAGATGAAATCATAACACAAATAAATGATTTACTCCTTTGGTCCCTATGGAGGCAGTTATATGTTACTCTCTGATAAAATCTCCCCATATGATAGTCTACTGCATAAGCAGAAATCATAAAATATATTCAAAAGATGTTCCTGTTCCTCAGATGTAAATCTATGTTTCATCTTTAATGCATATTTTGTGCACTCTTCCATAAAATCAAAGTATAATTTTATGAGACGTTTCTACATTTAAATGAGTTTCTATTTTGAATTTGAAATATCTAACAATGTTACAGAAGAAAATTATAAGAACTTAAATGGAAATATTGAAATAAGCCAAATAAAAGTATTTCCATCAAAGTGAAACTATGTAATGTTCTAGAACAATATAAAATTCTTCCCTAATATTTCTTCTAATAAGCCCTTGAAAATATTTTTTAGAACCTAATCATATGAAAACAAATTCTATGATTGGATATTTTTCCTTGAAAGTAATTAATGGGAATTCTAACACATTGTGTTTCAATTTGTTTAATTCAGAACATGGTAAATGTTTTAAGGACTAGGAGGAAATATAAGTGTATATGGATACATTTTTTTACAAATGGTTTCTCACATTCTGATGAGGAAGGTAGTTAAAAGAGCTACATTCTATACCATCCTTTCTCAGACCAAGAGTTATACTGACAAAATCTCATCTGCGCTAGAAGAGGAAGAGTAATTCTTAAATACTAATACCAAGTCTAAATTTTAACCATGTTGAATTGACTAACAATGAGAACAGAGAGTTTATTTATTGCATGTATGTTTTTTCTGCAGAAACAATCTGTCTTGACTATCATTATCTATGATACAACAAAAAATGTGCCAACACCATGTGAAGTTCATTAAATAGAAAGATTTACTTTACAAGTCAACAGGACTTTTTCCTATAAAGCACTTGTCTCTTAGTTGTCAACTAAAGGAGGTCATTAAAATTTCTGGCAGAATCTAAGGTTGTCTTTTGTTGATTTTGTTGGGCAGAGAACAATTCAAAAGATGCTTAAATTAGATAATATATCTTGGCGTTTTCTGGTCCTCTGTGTTTAGTTGATTCTGTTTGGTTTGTCTCTGCAGTGCTGAACTAGTAGAACTAGAATGAAACAGTTATCAAATATTTAAACATCCACCTTTAAAAAAAGGCAGATTTTTATGCTAAGGAACTAAACAATTGTGTTTAGTATTTAACTCTTTTAAAATCTATGATCACAAAATGCATATTTTAGGACTGATGATGATCCCATAGACACACCACATAGTACAAGAAAGTCTCTTTAAGAATAGGTTTAGGTTTATAGCTTAATTCTAAGTGGTTTTTTTTCTGTAGTTCACACTAAACAGCGCAAAGAAAAAAAAACCCAACAGCAAACCAAAAAAGAAATCTTGTGTCATCCTTGTACCTATCATTAGTTCCACTTCCAGCCACCATTTCACAGGAACCAGTCTGTGTAGGTGGGAAACAACTGAAAAAAGAAGATTTAACCAGATTAATAAGTGATTCCATTATGTAGAACTGCCTGATGAATACATGCTAAAACAGCTCTGATGTTATCTTGGTAACAGCAGCTGTCTGAACTCCACTAATGCTATACAATAAATTTCAGGACAGAAGAAGGCAGTATAACAAGAACAACTGGACATTACAAAGGTCATATCTAAACTGCTTAAATTTGGCATAAAACATAGTAACTATTAATCTTTCAGTAGCAAAGGAGAGAATGAAACATTATTTTGGCCACTTTCTCACTGTCCTTACACATCTGCAAAGTGTGCAAGATGTAGAACTTCTCTCTAAGCTCCATACTTCAGATGATAATCAGGCAAAATATTTTGGTCTAGTATTTATGGAGCAGAATCCTGATAGGTTTTCTACATGCTCTTAGGAACAGTTGGTAGACAACTGTGTGCCCACACATCCTTTATTATTTTAAACACGTTTAAAGGCTACAAAGGCATAGAAGGCATCAGCACTAATTTTGTACTTCATATCCTTGATTTACTTTCTTGGTGTTCTTCCACTTGACTGCAGTGACTTAGAAGCAAAAAAATGTAACTAGAACCAAACAGTGAGCCATGGCTAGGGCATGATTTGGGAAGATGCCCTTTGAACTCCTCAGGTAAAGCTGCACAGGCAGAGATAAAAAAGCCATCAACTTTCCATAACGCTTTAAAATTGCTCAAAGGACTGATAAACTTTGAATTTTTATTCATAATTTCTTTCTGTTTAGTTGTATATATATAAAAGAATAATACCATCAAATACAAATACATAAGTCTAAAAAACTGACCAGCATTTGACTGAAGACACAAAGCTTTCATTGTGCTGGGAAGTGTACATACAGTCTAATGAGAGTTTATGTTTTTCCCAGTAAGAATGGACACAAACAGAAAAATATTGCAACAAGAAACAGTGAATTTCTCTCTTCAATGGATTGTATTCTCATTGTCACTAAACATACCATAAAAAGATTAAAAATACTTACAATAGCCTACTCACAGAACTGACTGAAATGTGTTAAATCCATTAGGCAATTAGAGATTGGTCTCTGTCAACCATCACTCCTTGTCATCTTCATACCTAATCTGCTCAGCAAATCAATGCAACGTGAGCTGATTTCTAGTTATTGATCTAAACCACTTTACATATAACAAAAGCCTGATTCTGACAAATGATGGTAAAAAAGGAAGAGGATATATAAATTGCTGTAGTTTGACAGTTAAGCATCTATATTATTCCCCTACTTAAAGAAAAGATCAGGCTATTTTTCAAAGTGTTTAAATGACTAACTGCTGTTTGAATGCTTGTGGGTATTAAGCAAACTGACATGCCTTGATGTACATAACCTAAAGTCATTTATCCTATGAGCAGCAGATCTACTGGTGTGATTCTTGTGCTATAGTTCATAGGCAATCTCTTAGAATCAAAGCTTATCCTGTTGCCAATGTTGACACCCTTTCTCTCAAAAAGTTACAGGAAAACTAAAGCAACTGAAACTCTCAGCTCTGTGATTTCCAGTATCCTGTCAAAAAGGCAGATACTTTCCACTAAATTAAGCTTTGAGGATTTTACACATGAATGCACAATGATTACAGACAGAAAATAAAAAGTATTGATAGTGGCTCATTATGACAGATTTCAATTTCCAAGTTGTGTTACTTTTAATTTATTGTATCCTGAAGATGATGAGACATTTATTTCTTCCTCTCTCAAAGTTTCTCACTGATGGTAAGCAATTACTGGAAACTGGCAGCTGAAGTATCATTGAAGACATTTCAGATTACATTAACTGTCACCAAAATCAAAGAAGGGAAAAAGGAGAGTCTACTGTATAGCTGGTAGACTTTGGGTCTACCCAGTGTATGCCTCAAAAATGCTGAGTTCAGAAAGCATGAGGTTTGGGAGCATTCTGCCAAATAGTCTTCCCTGGAGTACAGTAAAAATTTCAGCTGCTGTCACTGGATATCAAAGTCTGCTCCAAAGTCAAAGTATTCCTGAAGCAACATTTCCTTCATCCATATCTTACAGGTCTCTTTATTTCAGACTTGGGTATTTAACCTAAATGTGACTTCTATAAATAATCTTAATGATTTTGCACATAAATATAAGGATATAGTTCCCTTTTCCTTATGCAGTGCATCACATCTGTGGATTTGTCCCTGCCAGCAGGATAATTCACCAGCTGGGATTCAGGGCATATGGTTCAGAACAAACATTTCCAGAGCTGTGCTCTAACTCCAAAGACTTTCATCATCCATGGGACAAGAAGCCTAACAATATCAGGAGTCCAGGTGATTTAGCCTGATGAAAAACAAGTTTAAGTGAAAAATGTTTAAAAGTATCATAAATTGAGAGATGTTAGAATTTTAATAAGAAGCATAATTTCTCTGTCTCTATTTCTTCTGCAATTGAGTGATTTACAGAAAAAAAAAATTCTTTGGTAGTAAATAGCATAAGCATCACTACAAACATAAGAAAACAATGAGAGTGTCTCTGTGCCTCTGCATTGTCCTTGTAAAACTGTTGTCTTAATCCACTTCTCCAGTTACAATTGTTCTAGCCCTTAACAGGACTTCCCTTCTTCTTTCCACTTAAACTTAATTTTCCTTTAATAGTTGAAGGACACTAAGACAGCATCACATTAATTTCAGTGGACATTGAGTTTTATCTAATTCAGCAAACCAGCCTTTGTTAATTAGGCCTCACAGGACTGGTGATTGTAAAGAACATCTCTAACTGTCACTGATCAATACCCACAACAGAAGCACTTCTAGCAGTCAATTACTTGTGTTTCTGAGAAGAAGGGTCCTATTCTTGTTAACTCCCTACACTTTTCTTAAAATCACAAGGCCCCTCAGCCTACCTTCCTATCAGGTTCAACCAGATGCATACAAAATATATTTCCTCCTTCTAATTCTGTGGCAGGTTCATTCTCAGCAAAATGCTCTGCAGCCCAGCAGTGCTTTTTAGCAACATCTTATGCTTCCAAAGCCCTAAGCTTGACTGATGGGGAAGTCAACACTCCAGCAATGCTAACAGAGATTCACTGTTCAAGCCTAGAGACATGGGCTCTGTTTGATTAGGTCCCAGAAGAATAAGTGTATGGAAAGTAATTTAAGGTAAAACTACCCTGCAATCCTTCAGAGATAAAGAGAGACCAGGGAGAAAAACAGAGCACAGCCATTAGCATTTGCTGGTCATTTATTTCTTTCTTTATTCAGAAATATATATGTATGTGTATATACATTAGAACTTTGGGCACTTTCAATGATTGAAAATAGTCCTTTCTGAATTCTAGAACCTGTTTTCCAACAAGATTCTGTTCTTCTCTGTGGGGATTATGAAGCTTTCATTCTTGTCATTGAGGACTTTTGGTTAGAAAGCCTCAACTTCATTCAAACATGGCTGAGTTGTTATAATACCTGGAGCTCCTCTAAATGATTTTTTTCTCAGTTTTCCATAATTAGCTGTCACTTGCCTGTTGTCTGCCTGCTCATCTCTCATTCATGTCTCTTTAGCTTTTTTTCCAGTCTCATGCAACCTTTCCCCTACCTCTGGAATGATCATGTATCTGTGATACATCATCCAAGCCCATTTTCTCTGAGATCCCTCTCAGCCATTTTCTCCTTAATAATGATTAAGCTGTTCTGTCTGCACAGTTTTACCTTATATATCATCTTTGTTATGTCTTTGAGATGCTCTGACCTTTGTGTGTCATGCAACAACTTATGATATCACTGTATTAGGCCTCAGACAGAAAAAGAAAAAGGCAAAGAAAGAAGGAGAAGGAAAAGAAAAAGAGAAAGAAAAAAGTAAACTGGAGTCTGTAATTTAATGTCTCATTAGTTCCAGGAGTTCTAATCAAAGCACTGGTTTTAAGGAGAAAAAGAAGCTGTTCAGAGCATGTATAGTTGTGAGACTCTCATACAAAAATATGGTGTTTTTTTCCAAATTAAAAGATATATTCCTACTTTATCTATATTTAAAGACAGAGAAGGATTTTTTTTTGCCTCTTCTGCCATAGTTGAATAGCACCAACACCTATGGCAGATCAAAGAAATGCTTTCCTTATTTTATAGCTATTAACAATTCTTTTACTCCTGCAATTTAAAGAAACTCTATGCTTCCAAAGCTTAAAACAAAATCACATTTCTCAAAACACCTTCCAAAGCAATTAAATACTATATTCAAAGATACATGTAAAAAACTCAAAGGAAACAACAATTTTCTTGTACCTTGTATTAGCTTTTCAAATCCAAGTTACCTTTAAATTGCAATGAAGTATTATGATTGCAAACAGAGGTATTACACTAGTTAAAAATCTCTCTCAGAAATAATACATGATCTTGAAATCCTGAGAGACTGAAAAAAAATCTTTGCCAAGTAACTACTGAAAAAAAAAAGACTGCTATTTATGATGATAATGAGGAGGGATATTGACATTACCATCGAATGTTTCATCTCTAAAATAAAAAAGATTCAGTAAATCATCTTTTAAACCAAATCAAATTGTACAGTACTGTTGTTATGCAAATTAGCTCTATTAAAAACACACTTGCAAGCTTCAGGGGTTTGCAACTCCAATACACAATCTTAATACATTAAAGACGTGAAAAACACTGTATTACATGCCTTTATGTCTAAGAAGTTCACAGTGTGGTAAAGGCAAAAGTATTCAAAGGCACTGTAATGTGAAACAAAACAACCTTTTTTCAGTTTGAAGAATATTAAGAGCAGGAGATAAAGAAAATAAATGGCACAAATAATTTCAAGTGATTGTGTAAATTTGATTTCTTTTGTGTGTGAGATAATAATATACAAATGATCAGTGGAGAAACACCCCAGGACAATTATGAAATATTTAGGGCTTTGAACACTGTTTGCATTTCTCCAAAGATAATACAAGTTAATTGTAAGACACCTGCTTCAAATATAAAGGTTTCTTAAATATAGATTTTATATATATAAATATACAGTATATACATACATACAACACTGTAAAGGAGTTTTGGCATCATCTGAAAGTAAGATTTTGGCAGGATAAATATGATAGAGTATACTTACTTTAATCATATCTAAAGGTGATCTGAGCATAGTGTCAGGAGCCAGAACATCATGGCTTTTAACATTTCTACATGTGGCATGCAGAGACTACTCATCCCAACATCCCAGTTCTCTATCCAAGATTTTTCTCTAAAAGGAGTGACTTTTAAAATACATAAATAGTACAGATAAAGTTTCAGCAGTATGACCCAGAACTTGTGTACTACTTTTGACATTTAGGCTGCACTTTGTTACCCTGAATTCCAAGAATTATTTTTTATGGATTATTACTATGGGAAAAATAGATAACACATTATTTTTACAGATGACTACATCAGAGCAAAGTAGATAATCACAGATAAAAGGTTATACAAAGTACATCTAAAACCATGAATACTGACAAAAGACGTGAGAAAGAGACAACTCAATGAACACAAAAATCTGCCATGATTATTTTCTTGTCTTTAAAAGTAGTGCTTGCAAGTTCAAAAAGCAAATCATCATTCAACAGAATGGTCTGTGTTGAAACTGCTTTGTGTGACAAATCAGAGAGAGTGTCAGTAAGGATGCTGGCAAGAGGGGAAACAGGACAGGGACTCAGTTCTGATCAAAACAGATCTTGTTTGGTAGAAAATGGGCTTTGTTTCCAGGGATGGGGAATAATCTGTAAAACTGAAGTTTTGAAAAACTCAAGGTTTGTGTCTCTTTTTCATTTTTCATGCGAACAAAACTGCATTTGTATGTCATGGTTGCTAAACATCTACCTTGATTTTAATAGTATATTCTCCCATAAAAAAACCAGTACAAAATAATAAATAATAAAGCAATTTCTTTATGGGATTATATTATCTTTCATGGAATCACACAGAAAGAATAAAATTGCCATTAGAGGTCTGAGTACCTGATGAATTGTGTTAAGTTGGGTAAGGATTAGAAATAATGTTTATATACAGAAAAAGTACTGTTTACTTCTGTTTGAGAACTCTATCAGCAGCATTTGTCCTCTGATAAAGAAAGTCATCTGCAGAGCTTTAACTAAAGAATCACAGGACCATGTATTTGGCCTGTAACTATGAAGACAGATTGCATGGAAAAACATCTTATTGTCATTGCTTCTCGACTGCATTATTTACTTCTTTCAGGTCATAGCAACTTCTTTCTCCATCTGCTACTGTTTATTTGGGATTCATACTATTGAATGTCCAATCTGAGAACAAAAACGTTGCAAATAAGTACTAATTCTAACTGAATAACTGAAATTCAGTCTTCTTTCTTTCCATCAGATTACACATACAAAAATCTATAAGAAAATATTTTCCATTAGAATATCTTCAGGTAAGATTTCTATTTCATTATTATAGATGATTCTTGTCCTGGTTTGACCAGGACAAATTCACTCCAGGACAATTCTACACTATTCAACAAACTTATCATGAATAGAGATTATTTCCTATACTCACATAACTTTGATCAGCTCAGAAGTTGTGAGAAAACTAACAGTTCATTTTTTTTACTCTCAGTAATATTATTTATCTTCTTTTTTGTTTTAACCCATTTTTGGAAGTTGCAAATCTTCAGGGGAAAATCTGACAGTCAAATGAACAAACATTTTTCCTTTACTTCAATAATATTTAGGAAACATTACAGTCTAACAAATGCCTACTGTGGAGCAGGAAGATTATTTTGAACTGTTCTTGAAACTCAGCAGTTCCAAACGCACACACGGAGCAAATTCTAAATAAGGTTGACAGAGTGGAGAAAGGTCTGCAAACATTATTGGTCTGATGACCTTGTTTACAGTTTGCTTTCATCCCAAACTGTCTGTGATACATGGAGTTAGTCATATAATGTAATAGTTTGCCCTTATGCAGCAGTTTTCATCTGAGGTGTCAAAGAAGTTTACCAACATACAATTCATCTCTGTAACATTGCTTCAGTAAATCTTGATCTACCCAATTACTTAAGGTGAACTGAGACACATAAGAATTTCTACTTCACAGACAAAAAGAATGGAAAAGAAGGAAATCAAGGGTGTATCCCTGCCTTTAAATTCACTTTCAAGTATATGTGAACTCTTCCTCAGAGATGTTTACTTATTCTGTTTTATTATGTACATATAACACCCCTGGGCAAGCTGATTTAATGATTAAGTATAGGTTTGATTAGGAGGTTTTACTTTAATGTCAAAACTAAATACCTCTTTGAGTGACTGATTTCAACAGCAACTTTTATGATCTTTGAATATGGAGAATAATTAATTCCTCCTATTTTAACAGCTCTTCCATTTATTTAAAAACTGTGAGGTCTTATTTTGTTCTTTTGTTTCCTAAGCTTCCATTGACCATTCTTTTTGTTTTCCTGAAGTCATTTTCAAATTGTTGGCCTCCAGCTTTCTTCAGGTAATCAGTCCAATCTTGATGTAGTATATATTTTGCAATAATATTTGTATTTGTGTATGTATATATCAGCTAAATATTTGTTTCTCAGCAACAGCATGATATTGTTAATGCTGGAAGTGACTATAAACACTAGATTGTTTTCTGTTAGAAAGACTCTGGTAACATCTCTGTGATAACTACTCTGAGTAGTTATGCAGTTTTACAATTTCTGTAAATTCTGTATCTTACCTCATGTATAAGAAACATCGTCAGAATCCTAATAAACTCAAAATATAAAATACATGTTTCTTATTTTACTGAAAACCCTGTTGGTATTTTGTAGAAGGAAATTAAATCTGACATTATTTAATGTTGCTCAGGTTCTGGTTAGCTGTCTTTTATATCCTTTCTAAGATAGGCACTAGGTTTAACTTTCTGTATTCCTCTTTTTTTTCTCTTTGAACTCTCCCTGATAACTGTGATTATTTTGTTTAGTTCTCTTAGTACCCAAGGGTGAATTAATCACCTTAAGATGATTAGAGGTCTTTAAACTTACCAGAGCACTTCCTTTCCAATACTTTTGCATGTATAGTTTACATCCCCACACTGTTCCAGCTATCTGATCACAGTTGAAAGTAGTCTCAAGGAAAGAAGAACTCATTCAACATTTCAGCTGTTCAGCGTGATCTTCAACAGCTTTGCTTCTTCACTGAGTAATGAACTACCTTTTGATTGTTGGGGTTTTTTTCATTCTGTTACACTAAGAATGCCCCTTTGATTCTTTTGTGATGTCCTTGGCTTGAAGTACCTTACTTTTTTTCCTCAGCCTTTCTGATTTTGCTAATATTTTACTACCATTTAATTAATAATGCTTAGCCTTTCTTTACTTCCAGTTAGCAGTTCTATTACTTTAGTATTTTAGCATACTATCTAATTTCTGTGTACCTTGTACCATGTTTTTAGTTTAAGGTCATGCAAGGCCCTACATTTTACTCCATATAATCTCTTCACATTTCCTAATATTCTTCATTACAACAATTATTTGTCTTTGTGTCCCTAATATTGTTTTGTAAAGGAATCACCAGTTCTCTAATACATGTTATGCCTTAGACTTCTCTTCTATGGGACCTTGCTTCCCAGAGCTCCTTTGAATCTATAGAAGTCAACTGTCATTTATTTGCTTTTGCTTTCTTTCCTTTGTAAGGATCAGGAATAGTTTTATTTCAAAATTATTCTCATTCAAGTTAGTCCTACTTTTAAATTTCCAAAATTTCCCTACAGACATGGAAAGAAAAATTGATTAGCCTAAGATTCAATTGTTCAGCTCAGTAGATATTCATGTGTTCTGTTTGCAGTTTGTCTCCTCCAGTTTCTGCTGATGTTAGATCTTCCCATCTCTTCTGTCATGGAGGACAAGGCCTTCTCAGAAAGTATTTCAGTGCAGCAAAAGTAGACTCAAACTTGTTAGCAATGTGCCATCCTAGAGAATGGGAACAGTCTAGACACAGGAGCAGAAGGATCATGGATTAATTTACAAGGAAGAGCAGAAGTTGGAGCTGCATCGGTGTAGGCATAACTAAAGAGAAAAAAAGTGCCTTTTTGGTGGCATAGTCAAAATCAAAAATGGTCCTCCTTAGATGTTAGCAATTAATTAAATCATAATTCATTTTAGGCAGGTGGTACACAAGGGATATAAATTTTTCTCCAGTCTAATTTAATCAGTTTATCAAAAAACTGCAGTTTTATTTTCCAGTAAGGGAAGAGGGTTCTTTCGTGTTGATTAACTTTTTTTTGTGGCAGATAGTTTATTACATCTGCTGAAAAAGAAAAAAAAGGCATACTTGGGTGTTAATATAAACTTCACCACGTTCTTTCAGTTTGAAGTAATCAAGTGAGTTCTGTTGAGTTAGTTTGGGGGAAGGGGGTTCAGGGAGTTGGCTGGGTTTTTTTTACTTATATATATGTACTTAAATTTCCAGTTTCCCCATCCTCTTTATACTTCAAATTACTATAAATCAATGGATAATATAATTATACAGGTCTATACTTAAAATATCTTTCTGCTAATGAAAGCAGAACAGATGTGCAAATGTAAATATTATAAGTTCAATTCTCTTCCATAATTGTGTTGAGAAATTCTAACCTGATTGAGGGGGAAAATAGACCTATACATTTTGAGAGTTAAGTAACTACTAATACTCATAAAGGTAACAGGAAGGTAAGAATCCAGGATAGATTTTTTCGTGCCAGTAGCCACTTCTGTACTGACTTGTACATGAAAAAAATGACAGTAAGTGATGCAGCATTGGTGAAGAGATAAGGCTAGACTTCTAAAAAACTGTCACTTGCAGCCATTTGTCTGCATGTAGAAAATGTCTATGAGTCATACTTGGTCATGAAGCTGTTCTCCAGATGCCTTCATCTTCAGTGATTCCCATCTGTCATGACAAGTGGAAGTCTGACAATAGTCAGGATACTGGTTTCATGCTTTCAAATTAAAACGGAGTGGAGAAAGAAACAGAGAAACACAAGCAAAATGGTGAAGTTTACTTTGCAACTTATCCAGACCTTTGACTTCATTGACAGTCAAAATCCAGGGGTTACATCTAGTCTAATTCTATGAATCTGAACCTGTTGCTCATACTTCTTGTGATGCAGCCCAAGAACATGATTGGCCTTCTGGGCTGTGAGCACACATTGCCCACTCATGTCCAGTGTACTAGAAATAGTCAGCAATTTTGTTGATTGAAAGTCCTTTTAAAAGGTTTTCAACATGGAGCTATGTTCTGTAAAGATTTTATTTTCCTGAATATTCTCTGAATATCTTTAAAATGAAACATTGCTTTTTTATTATATTTATTGATAATTTGTTTGGGGGAAAAATTAGTAAAAATAATCACCTGATACAATAATATTCCATAGCTTTTTCTTTTAGCTGAAACATTAGATTATCAGAGAATAAATCTATGGGAAGTATATATTTCTTTGCCAAAGTACCAATACTCCACATATTATTTTGAAGATATTAATCCAGAAATGGGCTTTTCTGGCTTTACCTCACATTTCGCTTGGCTTTTGCCCCATTTTTCTTTCTGGAACACATTGTTAATGTGCTTCATTTCCAGCATGCCACTCAGCAAGGATCTCACATGCACACCAAATGACAGATGTCTTTAATGATGCATGATCTTTCCAGACTCATTTCATTAAAATTTTAATAGCAGATCCTTGTAAACCTTAAATTACCATTATATGACCCCTCACACACTTACAAGAATGCATATTCAGATACTTAAACATTTCCTGATGCTCATCTAATCCTACAATTAGACCTATATATGCCTGTATGTTTCTCCCCATGGAAAGAAATCTTTAGCAATCAGGTCAACATATCTAGTCTCTGGAATGCACCAGGAAATATAACTCTAAAGCAACAACTCCTGTAATAATATTTGTTCACGAGTTCCAAGAATACTTAAAACAAATTACTTACTCTGCCAATAAATTAACACCAAGCTTTTTTCCCCTGCACATAGTTCTTTCTTGCAATCCAAAACTGTCACATAACACTACTAAAAAGTGTGGTTTCCAAAGTGTCTCAGAAGACTCTGGCAGTTATGCCTGGTAGTTACAGCTCAGGAAAGAGATCCTAAAGTTCTTTGGAGTCACTGTCTTAATGTGCATGCTAGCAAAGAAAGGTAGTAAAATGCTGTGCATCATCAGAAAGAGATAACAAGAGAGAGGTTCTCACTTTCCTGCTCTAAAAGAAACTTGTTGGACTCTTTTCTTGGGTATGGTGTACAGGCCTGGTCTATGCATCTCAAGAGGGATGAAACGGAGTAAAGTGGAGTTATAGAAGGTAAAGAGGAGAGTAACAAACAAGGGGATGATTTCTAGGAGGTTCAGGAATGTTTTGTAGTTGCTATATGTATTTTTGTTATGCTTGATATTATTTTTGTCATGCTTGATATTATTTTTGTCTGTTTGTGGCAAGACATTGAGTCTAGTATAAACTGGCCCAGTGTGGAGGTAAAGGAAGTGAAACCCCAGGAAACACATCAAGAACTGTAGGAGAAATTTCAATGGTTGAAATGCTAAGCAAGTTTTCTAAATTCTTTGTTTTGAACAAACCAGGAACTTTTCAAAGTTCAAGTTAATATTTTGAAGTAAAATTCAGCAGAAGAGAAGCACCAGCAGTAGATTGAAAAGTAATCCTGTTTGGAAGATTTTAACCATCAGATACTTGTTGAAAAACTACTATCACAGGACTGAAAGTAGAAAGTGAGTTCTTGGAACACACTGAAGATGACTTTTTATTGCACGAAGTACAGGAATCATCTCATACATTTTTTAGGGTTTTAGAGTCATAACTGAAAATTTGAAGGTAGAGAGTAAAGTAAGCAAAAGGGATTTAAAAACAGAGACTTCACAGTTATGAAGAAAGGAAAGAAAAAGCATTTTTTTTTATCCTTCAAGAGAGTGGATTTAAACGAGCCTGATAACTTATTTGTGAAGAAAGTAATCTAAAAGAAAAAGTGTAGAACAAGTGATATTTCTAAGAAAGACAATATTAAAAGCCTTGAGGTAAACGATCCACATAAGAAAGGTAAGATGAGGAGGTCAAAGATGAATGTAGTTGGATGAAAAATTGTTTAATAATCTGAAAAGCACAAGGTAATCATAGAAAAAGTGAAAATAGCAGTATAAAAAAAAATGCTCTATTTAAAAACAATAAAATCACAGAAGGTCCAAATTCAGAAAAGGAGTTAAAACTAGCTCCTTAAGAATATTAACAGCAATAAAATGCTCTCTAAGCACAGTGCAAGACAAAAAGAGATTAAACAGAAAACCTAAGGAGTTCCTTTATGAGGTGAACTGCTGAATGAGACAGAAGATATTAAAATGTTCAAAGCCTTTTCAACTTCAGATGTAACAAAAAGAGTATCATGAGCCAATACTCCAAAAATTACAAGTAAAAGCAAGGGCATAACAGAAGTGAATACAGCAAATATTAGCAAGTCATATCTAATCCTAGCAATATGTCAATGAAATTTTATTTGGTGCCTTGACAGGAAGAAATCCACTTAGTATAATCTCATAATTTCCTAAACAGTCAAAAGACATCCTTTTAATTTATGTTGTGTTCCTCCTTTCTCCCAAGACTCTGAAATTTATACTTGGGGGGGATGTGTGATTCAGTTAAGTTCTCTTACATCTCTTTCACTGATAACAGACAACTAATGAGACAGACTGCACACAAATCAGAGACTACCTTCTATTATCTTTCAAAATTTGTGGAGATTGGAAGACAATTCTTACAAATAGAACAAAGCAAACATCCTAGTCAACTTCAGAAGACGTAATAAGGTTAATCTAGGCAACTACAGGCCAACCAGTCTCACTTCCATCCTTGGAAAAGCCATGAAGTAACCTTGAATTGTAGGAAGAAAAACAAGGTGACTTGAGCAGTCAAGATGGCATATTGTGCTGACCAATTGGATAGCCTTCTGTGATAAATTGATTGGGTAAGTAGATGAGGAGCAAGGAATGCAATGTTTTTAACACTCTTTCCCTTAACATTTCTGTGGATAGATTAGGATATTACAGGGGATGAGTGAACAATTAGATGGGGAAAAATATATTTTGATAGCTAAACCCAGAGGGTAATGGATTGTACTCTGCTAAGATGAGTCTAATGAGCTGTACCACAGAAGTCTATCCCAGGCCCTGTTATGTTTAAAGTCTTTGTCAATAAAGTAGAGGAGGTAATGGAGAGCATGCTCATCAACTTTACAGATGCCATCAAACTGAGGTTATCAGTTGATATGCCTGAGGGCAGGACTGCCATTCAGATGATCTAAAGATGCTGGAGGAATGGAGCAGCTCTGTGGAAAAGGCTCTGGAATTGTGGTGAGAACATCTACCACACTGTGCCCTGACAGTTCCAGGTCTATGTGAAAAGGGATACAGCCAAGGGAGGGGTTTGTCTCCCCTGTTAGACCACATCTATTACAAATGATAGAGAAATTATGTATCAACTGAAAGATGGATGGAAAAAAATCTTGTAAAGTCAGGAATTTGATTAATATATTCTCAACTGAAAAGTAGAGATGTGGGCGCCTGTCCAATATCTTTCAGACTAAGTATAGACAATTTTACCCCAGTGTCTCAAGGATTGAGAAGACTAATTTGCAACACAGAGTTTAGTTCAAAATTAAGAATAGTATTGGCTACTGTAAATAATAAAGCACGATTCACAAATAGTTACTGAGATATAAATGTATTTCACTACAGAGCCATAAAAATGAAAGGGACTTGGAGAGATCATATAGTCTATTCTCCCACTAAGAGGCAGATGAATTAAACTTAAAGCATTCCTGACAGATATTTGTCAAAGTTGTTCTTTACATTCTTCTCTTCCACAGTCTCCTTAAACAATTTACTGTGATGTTGCATTAGAGTGCTTTTGTTTAGGTGAACCTAGGTCTCCTTGGCTTCAATTTAAGACTACCACTTCTTTTGCTATGTCAAATCCTACAAGATGGTTTTGAGCTATCAATGTAACAAAGCCTTTTAAAAAACATCACACTTCTAGGAAGCTCCAGAAAAGACAGATTGGAAAAAAGCCTCCACCACCACTATATTCATAACACTCTGAAAAACAGAGTTCAGACCTCATATAGAATGTAATGTACAGTTTTGGTTACCTACATTAATGAACTTAAATTGAGAAAGGTTCAGAGAAATGTCAAAATAATTACAGTAATGGAAAGCAAGCTTATGTGAAGAGGTTAAAGGACTTGATTTGTTTGTATGAGGAGTCACTGAATTTTGTTAAGCTAAACATTTGGTGTTGTGGAAGAAGTGAGAAAGAACTAATTTAATTGAAAGATAATGCTGGTGCAAAGCAAACAGCTCTAAATTAATTATGAATACATTTCCAGATAGAATTAAAAAAAAAAAAAAGGTCTTTGCAATCATGAAGTAAGGTTTCAGATAAGCCTATATGCAGTACTGTGGGGACAATTAATTTAATTGCTTTAAGACAGTATTTGATAATACTGCTGCATTAAAAGAAGTATGTCCAGCAGCTCAAGGAGGTGATATTTATAAACAGAAAGGAGGTTATTGAAATCCTATTTATTTATCATAGAATCATAGAACACCAGCTTGGAAGGGACATCAAGGATCTTCTGGTCTAACCTTTCCCAGAATCACAGTGTAGTAGGGGTTGGAAGGGACCACCAAAGGTCATCTAACCCAACCTCCCTGCTCTAGCAGGGTCACTCTAGAGCACATTACTCCGGATTGTGTCCAGATATTTTATTTTTTAAACATCTGCAGGAAAGGAGACTGCAGAACCTCTCTGGGTAACCTGTTCCAGTGCTCAGTCACCCTCACAGTCAAGTTCTTCCTCATATTTAGGTGGAACTTCTTGTGTTCGAGTTTGTGCCCATTGCCTCTTGTCCTATAACTGGACACAACTGAAAAGAGACTGGGCCCATCCTCTTGACTCCTGCCCTTTAGATAATGATAAGCACAAGACCATCTCTGTTAACAAGCAACAAATCAAGGAGAGTTCAGTTTTGAGTCTCTATCTCAAACCAAACCTTACCATGAAAGGATAACAAGATGAGCCTTTACAAAATGTCCCAAAAAAGCCATGACAGCCAGTTTGAAAATGAGACACTGTTTCATGGTAGTAATTATTAATATTATTATAATTTGTCCTTTTCAAAATTGATCAATCTGTTTATATATCTGAGCTTTGAATCAGACTTCAGAACATACATACAAACTCAAAAGCAACCTTAATATAGGATCGGTTCTTCATAATGCAAATGTGCTAACCCTAGAGGTTCAAAACTGAATATTAAGCAGTGGGTGAAATTAATCTTTAATGTAATTTCACTGATGTCAGTATGCATAACATCAACTATTAATTTGACCTAATTTATTAGGAAGACTTTGGGCATATTGTAAATGCTACCGAGTTTGCAATTTGTTTAAAAATATATTATATGTGATCATGAAGATGAGTGATTTTTATTTGTGGCCAAAGCAATTTGGTTAAAATCTACACATTTGCTTTAAGTAAAAAAAAATACACCACAAAATTATCATGACATCATATAAGCAGAGCACTTAAAAATACAGTTCAAGATGAAGACATGCTTAAATATTTTGTTCTATGTTTGGATTTTGTACTGTCTAACACTTTTTTGTTAAATTTACTGTCAGATCCAGAAGCAAAAAAATAGTGCTAATCCAGCAGTAAAGAAACAATGCTAACCTAAAATAATACACTTTTCTTTCAAGCATGCAGTAACACTAGCAATTGGATACAAAGTTATGGGCTTAAATTTAAAATACATGTTAATGCTATTGAACATGTAATGTTGTATGGCTTCTTTGTTGTTGAAATTAGGAATGAAATCACTGTTCCAAAGAAAAGACATAAAAGGAACAGCAACAACAGATGATCACCAGTCACTTTGTTTAGTGGCCAGCCCAGCCTCAACCAAGACAACTAGGTACTATCATGTACTATCTATGAAACTAAAATTGGCAGCAACAGCTAGTATTTTTTGTGCACAACATTCCAAAAAAGTCACAATATTGGCATTTTTGGGGGAAGTAGCTTCCTTCTAAGACAGATAGAATGTACAACAGATAGAATGTGTGGTTTGTAGGGGGTTTTGTTTGTTTGTTTCTCTGTTTTTGTTGGACTCGGTGATCTGAGAGGTCGTTTCCAGCCATGAATATTCTATGATACATTACACTATTTCAGCTTGTGTATTCTATCTAAACTGTTAAAATTACTTTGAAAATAAATTTGCTACATATTCTTGTATGCCTATTCAATGATAAAAAGATCTAATGGAAGTCAGTTATGCTTCTGCTATTGGATGGGATTCAAATTGAAAATGGATCTATAAAAAAACATTAAATATTTTTCCCTCAGGGCTGACCAGAAGATGAACTGGTACAAGTTCTGTATTTTGTTTCTAACATCTCCTTATGCAAAAACATGCTAAGATAAATCAAAATCTTTTATAAAAATCTCTGAATAAAAACATGACTAGTTGCTCTTGGGGATTTAAGATCACACTTGTATGTCTAGGATACACCTCTAATTGCAGGCTTAAATGTTTAAAAGGAGTAGTTTTGCATGATTTTAAACTTTTACAGAAACCTTTAACCCTGATTATGTAAAGCTTCTACTTTCTTGTCTTTCTATTAAGGAAAAAAAAAAGGTACTAGAATATTAGTCCTTGATATATTCCAACTCCTAATGTGCTGTAGCACACTGTATTGCACAAACTGTGATAAGCCTGACCTTCTGCATTAATCTGTAACACTTTCTAGTAGTGTAACATGCAAAGTGATCCATTTGCTGGAGTCTCACATCAGAACTACCCTGGAAATCTCATGCTGCACAACCTCAGAAGGAAATCACCTTGAAAAAACCCACTGCTTAATCTTAGTAACCTGTGCAGAAAGGACATATATTTTAACATATATATAAGAAAATCTTTTTGAAGTCAAGGTTGTTAAAGTACATAAAAATGATATGCAAATACACATGGCAGATTATACAATAGAATTAAACAAGTTTTGAATATTTCATTCTAGGTGGAGCTGATATGTATTAGCTAAAATATTCTCTTTAAGATTTAATGTAACCATAAGGCAGTAAAATAATTAAAACTTCTGTAACACATTCAATTTGTGACTATTTAACAATAGAATTCCCAAGCACTTAGCATTAAATCCATGAATGCTGGCTGAGGTTTAGTACTGCAACATTTAGATGGTCTTCAATAGTGGAATCTCAAACAAAACATTTGGCTAACCACGTTATAAACCAAGTTAAAATTCACAGTGAAAGAGCTGGGGAACTTGAGGCTTCATGGACTCCTGGAGACCTGCAGGTATATCATGCTGATTCTGCCTCTGCTGTCCAGTCTGGCTGCCCATCACACAACTCCAGCTCAGAAAGCATTGACAAGATGTGATGAGGATCACAATTACCAGAGCTAACTACCAACTGCCTCTCAATGTACCAGAAGCCACAGCATGATGGTGGTACAACTCTTTGACCAGAGACATTTTGTGTCTCAGAACAAAGATGAAACACAGACCTGTCTACACCAGCTGGTCAATAAACAACCTAAGGATAGGTTCCATTCTGTGAAGCTTAGCTAACTGACTGGATGTTGCCTTCAGCAGAAAATGCCAAAGCTTAAGTTTTACACTTACAAGGAAATATAGACCATAAATCCAAAGGTATCACAAATATTTCTGCTAAACAGTATTAGTTTGATAACTATATAGCTTAGGTTCCAATTAGCTTGAAGGAATTCGTAATTATCCTGCCTAAGTGATTAATTATATCATATTTCATTTTTGTTTATTATGGTTCATAACATTTGTAAAATGTACATTTAAGAAATCTTTTCTGTCAGTAATAAATTGGGGACAGACTCGAGGAGAGCACCCAAGAGAATCAGGAGTTCCACCTGAAAGGCTAGGCATTATTTTTTATTCAGCCCTCTAGTCCTCACATTCATCAGCTTGTAGCACCATCAGCCATTAAAATATGTATTTCCAATGTTAGCTAAAAGAGCAACTGGAAACAAAACAGGGGATACAATACACTAGATTACAAAATGTATTGCATTGTGGCATAGCTATCATTTTGTGTGAAGGACTGTTATCTTAACTTGCTAACATTTTAGGCAATAAGAACGTCTTGAATTAGATGCCTGAGTCCTACACTTAACACTGTAGAGAGTTCTCAGGGTAAGATCTATCACACACCATCTGTGGAACAGCAAAGGAAGAAATTGCACAGTGATTAGTAGATTCTAAGCAAATGTTTCAAAGGCATAACAGCTTCTTTGGATTACATTGATAAAATAGAGAAGATTAGAAAGCTTCTGTTTTCCAGGGGAAAAAAAAATAAAAAATAAAAAAAATAATGCTGTGGAAAATCTTAGAGCATCCTAAAATTCAAATCACTATCATTTTAAGAGTCTCAAGGGCTTGTGGAAAGTTTTACTAGCTTTTTTTCTAATTGCATTAAGTTGTCATGATTGCCTACAGAAGCCATCCAGTGTTCCACAGAATCCTTTTTGTTGTTGTTGTTCTGTGAAGCACAATTGTAAAGCAAAGGCAAATGAATGGCAACATTAATATTCTTGACATGCTCCAATGTTTTGATGATGAATGCCACAAAGAAGCCCATAAATAAAAAAATAATAATGAAGCAATAACGTAAATGGAGGTCATGGGTGTTCTTTCCCCCTCCTTCACTGTTATTAGTGAAGCACTTAAACATGTCCTTAGCTTTAGGTATGTGAACAGTCCCATCAAAGTTAATAGTACTATTCACATGTTTAAAATTAAACATTTGCATAAGTGCACTGCAGACTTAAAGGCTTTAAGTGAAGTGTTTTACCAAAACGGAACTCATCTTAGTTTTAAGAGCAAGAACAGTGACATGAAAATAAGTTTCCAAGCCCCTATGTCATCAGCCACTAGAAAAGCACTGATGAGAGGTGAAATAATCAGAGGTCACACTGGAACACTTTTGCTATAATCACAGAGTGGCTTTTTTTTCTTATCCTCTAGAAATTCACTGACTACAAAAAGTTTCTTCTCAAGGAAAGATGCTGAGATGGAAGAAGATTTGTCTGCAACTTTTTTTACTTTAGAATGTTAGTATTTGTCACTTTGTGTAAGACAAGATCTGTAGTGCTGTGGTTCAGAAAGAAGCCACAGAGACAGACTCGAGCTTTTTTTGGTGCCCTATTGACACTTCTGTAGACCTCTCAGAATCAACACCTACATTTCATCATTATGGTATTATTTATTGAATCAAGAGGTGTAAGTACCTGCCAGAGGATTATAGATGAGGTATATGTATTGCTTATCAGAGTAATTCAGCATCTCACTTAAACCTGGGGATCTAAAGAAATTAGAGCCTAATAGTAAAAATGGAGAGAAGTGCCAAATTCCTCCCCTATATACATCTTCTGATATTAATTTTTCTCTGAGCTGTTTCAGATTTTGAAAAGTTGACTGAAATAAGATCTTCTCTTTTCTCTAGTGATATATCAGAAACTTGTTTTCCAATCCAAAGATGGGTTTAGTTCTGACAGAATCTAAATACCTTTACATGGTACACATCCTCTGTACAATTCCTTACATGAAGTGTTAATCTTGGGACACAATTCTCATGTTTGAGCACTGTAACAAACATTTACAAGTTAAAAAAATAATATATTGCTCTTAAGGGAACTATTTAGAAAACCAATGAAAGCCTACTATTACCTTTTGTTTTCACTGTTGCAATACACCAAATGTTCAAGAGGTTGTAATGTGTTCCTCCTCAAAGATTGGCACACCTGCCTGTGCTTGTTCTGGTGTACCATTCTAGTTAAAACAGACTTTTGGAAAAGTCTGCTAACTTAGAGGATATTTTTTTATAATCATTCTAAAATGTATGGTCTGACTAAAACCACTATAAATTAAAGGCACAACTGCTTGCATATATTGCATTCACTGGTTTGCTTTCTAAGTGGACAAGTAATTTAAGTTGGCTCTCCAAAGAGTCAGAATAATTCAAAATTGTCAAGAGTGCAATCTGTTTGCAGCCTAATCTTTCTCCTCTGTGTTTTTTGTTATTGTTTGGTGGGTTTTTTTTCTGGTTGGCTGGGTTTTTTTTCTTTTCCTTTTCTGATACTAACCTCTAATAAAAGGATCTCTCTATAAACAAGGCACAAGCTCTGACTAAGCCTAGTATTATCATCAGTGACAGTGCCTCATCTCCAAAATTGGATGCAGAGAAGAAAAGAGTAATAGGGGTCTTTAAAATACAAATGAATATGATTGGGTTGGAACAGAAAAGGGTAAGTGCATGATTGCCTATTCTCTGACATCATTACCAGCTATTGCATAGCCTAAGCCTTGACACAGGGCCCAAGATGCTGGTTTCTGGTCCTAATCCTGCCCTGAGGTGATAAAAATGCTTTTAAAAACTGTTTTCCATTGTTTTTATTTTTTTCTGCTATGCTTTTTACCTTATAACTTCTTTGTTGAGCAGGATATAGTGAACTCTTTGTAACAGAAAAAATATGTTAATAATAGATATAAGCAAATTAGTGAATTGTTAGTTTAGCAACTTAGGGCAATTAATTTTTTTTTTTTTAAAGTCAACTGTCCTAGGTTAATATTGTCCTCATGTTCAAAAACCAACAGTATTTCTAAAGAAAATGAAATCCATATGATGTTTACTGCTATTGGCATCACTGTAATACGCTTTTAATTTTCTCCTCTCGTACTTTGACCACTAGATTGCTAAACCTGCATCAAAGCTAGTAGTAACCTCTTGCAAAATAGCTAGGCAGTCTCTTTCTGTTCCAAGACCAAAGGGTTTCCCCAATCTTTATAAGAAGCATCTGGTGCTGGCTGCATTTGTAAATTATACATTCTGCTAGATAGTATTCCATTATTACCAACTATGGCAATTACTTTGTGTTTTGTCACTGCAGAGTGCTGCTCAGGTAAGTAAGTAGTCATGGCCATGAAGCCATGGCCTCTTATAGAATAATTTAACACTGTTGAAAAATAATAGCATCCATCACTAAATGGATTAATAATAGCTATTCTTAAGTCTCCATTTCTGTCATGGTGTTGGTAAATAGCACCTTTATATGTTCTTATTTTTACCGCTAGGAAACAGCTAACATTACAGTAACTGCAGTATGTTTGCCAAACTCAACATTCATCTTTTCTTCAGTGGATATTCCAGAATGCTGTCATATATTTTACAGTTAAATGAAGATCTAATCCATGAAACTAAGAATTAATGCGAAAAAGTTCAGTACAATTACATTACCTATAAAGAACAACAGGAGAAAGTATTTTACAGGTGGTTGGTGTAGAGATGAAAGGAGAAGTAGCCCTGGGAAGCTCAGATTCTTGTAAATGCTTCCAAATGTCATCTTTAGAGGTTGATAGTGGACAATACAACTCCTGCCTTTTAGCATAGGATTCAGTAGAGCTTTTAAGTTCACTAGTCTGATGTGATTGTGCATAGTATTCCACCACAATACAACTTGTTTCCATTTACATTGCTTCCAAAGCACCATCATTTGAAAGGATGTAGCTTCTGGACACAGACAGTGTAAATTCTGTTTCTGTTACTGGTTTATGGTATGGTAAAGGATGTGTTGCTCCTCTGAGACTTTACTTCCCATCTTAAAATATACAGAAAGAAAAGGGCTTCTGTAAATAAGCAAACAACAACAAAGTGTAATGTAAATATTGACTTATTTTGAGAAAATGTCTAGAATTGTGTCAACAACATAAGCACATTCAAAACAAATAAAAATTCTAACAGGGAGCTGTGAGGATTGCACTGTCTGCTTCAAAAGGCTTCGATCTTTTCCTTGTTGTCACTGTAAAGCCCAAGAAGATATTTTGCGTTCAAATCTCTACAGTTTGATTGCCTGCCATTAGCTAGAGAACAACATTCTTTGTCCCTGGAGAAGACCCTGCCTGCAGTGTTATATATTGCATAGTGCAGAGGCATGCTGTTGGCAATGAACAACCATAATAAAGGCATTAGGTTTCTGAATGTGACAGCTAAATGTGTGAAAGACTGACTCTACTGGGAAAAGGAGAACAGGCAATTTCCAAAATGCTCTGCTCCTGACGCGTGCTAAGCTGTGTAGCTGTGTAGGCTGAGCAGACCACACCTCCTACAACAGCATGTGACTGAAGGCACTGATGAATGAAAGTTTAGGAACAAGCTTCAAGTGAAAAGAATGAAGTGTTTTCCAAAGTATTTCAGATGACTGACGATCTACATGACAAGTTCTACTGAAAGTCAGACTACTCAGCTGAAGATCCCCAGCAGATCTCTTCCTGCTGGAGACAGAGATACATGGGCACATGTACATACTCACTCCATATCTTGAGCATTGTTCCTTACTGTTCTTCTCATGGAGAAACTAATTTTTCTGGATTTTTTTTTCACATTTTAGATATGACTTGTTTTGTTTTAAGCTAGTTCTTGGGCCAAGTGCAAAATGAGATGAAGTTTTGGTTTTTTCAATGTATATAAATTGTCCTACTTTTTCTAAGCTATTCAAACTTAATTCTGCTGAGTATCTCTCTACTGCTCTAAAATAGAAGGAAAGACCAGAAATGGAAAAGACAAGTAAGTGTAAGGAAAATCATAGAATCATAGAATGGTTAGGGTTGGAAGGGACCTCTGGAGGTCATCTAGTCCAACCCCCCTGCACTGGGCAGGGACATCCCCAACTAGATCAGCTTGCCCAGAGCCCTGGCAAGCCTCAACTGGAATGCCTCCAGGGATGGGAACTCAACCACCTCCCTGGGCAACCTGTTCCAGTGTTCCACCACCCTCGTGGTGAGGAACTTCTTCCTAATGTCCAACATTCAAATGCAAGAATAAGCATAACAAAAACCTATGCATAACTAAAGCACCATAGGAAAGAGACATTAGTGATATATTTTAAAGAAATTATACTAGCAACAAAAAAGGGAATCAACTGAGATACATGGAAAGGCAGGTACTTACATGGAAATTTAAATTTATTTCTTTTTTACAAATAAGTATTGCTATGATGTTTTCATGGAAGGAACACTTTTCAAAGGTTAAATCAAAATTGAATAATTCTGAGTAGTTCTGAACAACTCGACATGAAGGTGCACAATGAAAAGCAAAGCAGTGTCTGGGGAGAAACTGGACTAGCCCAGAAAGCAGCCTATGTTGGAAGAGTAGAGATAAGAGCAGGCACACACTTGTGTTTATGTACATGTTTGAAAGGGAAGCATAATCCAAGAGTGGTTATGCCCTACTAAATCCCTTATTAACTGTCCCAGGAATAGCAAACTTAATGTTTCACGTGAACAGCTACCTCTTCAGTCTCATGCAGAGAAACAAGCTCTCCTGTGTCCCATCATCTATCATAATCCATGTCTATCTGATGATAAATTGCTCTCACCAGAAGGGCCTCTGCTGTTGATTAAATGTGTGACGTGCATATTTCAGCGGTTTGTAGTATTTAAAGGCTGAAGGTTTGTATGTTTTCAACTTTCTTTGCTCTCTTTAGAAATACTGAACATATTATTGAAGTTATATTTTTACCTTCGTGTTGAATCCCCAAAGACACTGTGCCAGCTCCTCTAGTCAGTTACATTGCAATATCAAATTGAGGTTGCTGTCACAGTGACAAAGAGGACAGAAGTCTTATGAAGAGTAGGAAGCTCTCTTTCCAAAGTCAAAAGGTCACATGATTTATAGCAACATAAGATATGCCCTTATGGAAACTAACTTTGCTTTTCAGGTGCCTTTTTCTAATAGGATGAGGCTAAAAAGCATAAAGGTGAAATTCAGTTAAAAATGAATTCTTTATGCAAATGCCACATTTCCCTTTCAAATTCCTAAGTACAATTATCTATCATGTTCCAGAAAAATGGTGATAACTAAAAAAAGCAGATAATGGATAAGTACTGTAGCAGACCAATTATAGCAAATGCTAAAAATTACTTCTTTACAAACTCATTCTCAGCCCCTTCTGTTCTTTTGATTTATGTGTCATATGACTTTTTAATCTCTAGTTTTATCTTTTTTTTTGAGATACCCCACTAAGCAGCTTACATTTAAGGGAGAGTGGGAAATAGAATTGGCTTTATCTCTGTACAAGGCAGATTGTATCTTCCCCAAAGACTTTTTTATGGTAGTTCTTTGCAAAGGATATTGCTTGTGCTCTCTGGATACCTGCAGTGTTCATCCAAATTAGCCTTGAAGTTATATAAGAAGTTTCTCTTTAAAGGTACAGGCAGTAACTGTTTGCTTTTTCCTCCTCAGATTATGTCAGCATCACAACATATCAAAAGTATCTAGCAAAAATGTGAAGTTTCTGTGAAATGAGGATACAGATGAAAAAGTTTTTGGTTGAAAGGATGAACAGTAGCTCTCAAAACTTGCTGGAATAAACAAATATCTTAAGCTATAATAGCATGGAATTTACAGAACTATATCAGGTTAACACTGTGTACCAAGATCCAATGTTGAGGCCAGAAAGCTTTGCTATGATCAATCTGCTAATAAGCAGAATCTTCTGCATTAACCTTTCCTCATCATTGGCTTGAAAGCTACCTAAACTAGGCCAGGGCGAGAAGTGTAGAGCTTGGCAATCTTCAAATCTCTGGTCAACTATTTCAGGGAGTGCTAATTATAATGCAGGAGCTGCTCATCATTGCTGAAGCATAAGTCAACATTTGTAAATGGCTCACTCTGACAGCTGTCTGCTATCTGCACTCCAAAGATCTCCCTTTTAATGTACTAAAGCCTATCCAATAGCAAACCTCTTTCTTTTTTTCCCCACATTAACTGTTAAATGCATGTACTCTTGTTTGCTTTGCCCACACAGCTAGTTAGAATGGTGGTCCATATGCTTATCATTGCTGCATGCATACTTAACTAGTTCATCAGCATGCAAGGGAAATACAGAAACAAATGATGTTACAGGCATCTAGCAACAGTCTATCCCTACAGCATCATTAACCACATCATTGGACTGCTGCATATTTCTGTTTCCTTTTTTTTCTATGTCCCAACATTTATGTCTTACAAATATTTTTGATACACACTAAAAGACAAACTAAAATTCTTTTTCATTCATTTGTTATCAGGAAGGAAATGTCTCCTTTAAATTTTTAAGGCTAGCTGAAAAATTTAGCAGTGGAGTCAAAGTTGGATCAAGCTTGGTTAAAAGGACAATCAATTACTGAAGATTTTGCAGTTAGCAAGAGGAACAACCATGCTAATCTTTAAGCAGTATCTCTCAATGACTAAGTGATGTTTGATATTCATTAAATGGGGAGGTAGCTCATAATGCTTAACTGATGAGTGATTAAACTAACACTGAATTGTAAGATTAAATTTTGGATGATTGGAAAAACTATAACCAGAGGCAAGTCAAATCACTAGAAAATAAATTAAATTATGTCTGGACAAAATAAATTGCTCTAATGGTCATTATATAAGGGATTTCATTAATTTTTTTTTGTTATGAATACATATCTTTTTTCTGACAAAGTCTGATATAACAAGGAGGGGAATTTAAAGTTTTTTTTCCACTGGTTCTTTTGTTTACTACTACACAAAAATGAACAATCTCTGTCATCTTGAAAATCTTTGGTCACTGTAGATACAAAGGCAAACTTCGTGTATTTCTTTTATATATGCCCCAAGTTTATAAGAAGGAATGACTACAGAGTTTTGATTGTCATTATTATTAGGTTCTCAGTACAACTTTCCCTAGAGACATGGATGAAGAGGCCCCTGGTTGTATCTGACAAACTTCAATAAATGTTTATGGCATGCAGCATAACATAAAAGAAGAAAAAAACAGAGGGGAAGGGGAGCTAGTGTGCAAGATAACAATAGAAGTTTGAAGTTACACGTCCTTCAATAGCGGGAAGAGACAAGATCTATGAAAAATTGAGACTTCACAAGTTTGTGATTTAAACTATTTTTCCATCAAATTGATTGTTGGTAGTTTTAATGGGAATAGAAATAAACCAATGCTGAGCACTTAAGAGTATAGTATGGTAAGAGTCAACTGGGACCAACTGTTCTCTGTCTTTTCTAATGAAAGGTCCATAAATATCAAATTAAACTATTTTATTTCAAGTTTAAAACAAGAAAATGCATTGTTTCTTCACACAATGAACAGGTAAGTTACATTTTTAATACAGAGTATTGTAGAAGCAAAATCTTTGAAAATCACAGAATCATTAAGGTTGGAAGTGATCTCTAAGATCATCAGGTTCAATCCATCAGGACCATTAATTCAAAAAATAGTACCTCTCACTTCAAGAACTCACCCTTGTTACAAATGGCTGAAATCTGGGAGAATATCTCAGTAAAATATTACATCCGATTGCCCTGCTCTTATATCACTCACTACACTTGTCTCCCAGTATTCAGTATCAATTTTTTTCTTTAGAAATCATCAGACATTTACTAAAGAACATATCTTAGAAATTAATTTGCTTTTTTTTTGTTATTGTTTGTGGGTTTTTAATGTGTTTAGGCAACTTAAAGCCCTTAATCATTGTAACTCAGATTACTTTCAATTGTATTGGGTTGGATAGGACTCTGAGCAAGCTGATCTAGTTAAAGAGGTCCCAAATTACTATGGGGTGCTTGGACTAGCTGATCTTTAATGGCCCTTCCTAACCCAAAACTTTCTATTTTCTGGAAATGTGGGGCATGAGGCTCTGTGGGTTTATTGAGTGTACAATGTTGAGAGATCTGGAGGACTGTCTAAGAAACAAAAAGCAAGACTGATGGTGTTTTGTCACTAGTGCCTTTTGAGATCGTCGTCGTCNGATTAGAGCCATGTCTCATCCACCTCTGATCCCTTTTTTCCCGTCTCCTCAGCCTCTGGCTGCCTGCACTCCGGCCAGCTTTGCTGCAGTGTGGCTGGGTAACTTGGGATCAAGCTGCTGGGATGGAGACCTTGCCAATCCTTCTCTGATTCACCAACTTGACATCCTTTAGCCTCAGACCTGACTTGTCACTACAGACTTATCCAGCAATCACTGGACAGTGTCTGGCTCTGATTATTATTGCCCTACTTTTCTTGCGTGGGTACCGTGGGAGCAGGCTCTGGTTGCCAAGGCCACTGCCTCATCTGCCTTGCTGTCACCCTCAGCTCTCCATTTCCTTTCCTTTGCCAGCTTTCAGTGCTGCCTGATAGTACATCCCCAGTTTGCAGCCCCAGAGAACCACATTTAATAATTACATTAGCAAGACCTAGTCAGAGCAAACCTGAACAGAAACAGCAAACAGATTAACAGCTGAGCTCTGTGGGTAATCAGTTCATGTGTGTACCTCAAGCTTATTCCCTGTCCCCATTTCCTATCATACACCCACCTGGTCTGTGGATCTGCCTTGTTCCACTGTGCAGAACCCTAGAAAGGCTGCACAGCTAGTAGCACATATCACAATTAAGAAATGGCTATTTTTTTTTCTGATGTAATATTCTTCCATTGGAAAATGCCAATTCAAAGAAATAGATCCTTTTGACTTCTATATTAATATAATGCAATTGTTGCATTAAAAAAACCCAAACATTTCAGCCTTACCGAAACAAACATTTTATAAAACCAAATGAAATATTTTCAATTTTTAGTAGAATTCTATATTTTTAATACTTTTTGGTTCAGAAAATGCAACTGTCAAATATTAGAAGTGTTGGGCATTAAGAAGCTATCTTTCTGTGTTCTGGTGAAATATGCCTAGAGGACAAACAAATTAAGACTGGCAAGAAACCAGTAGAAGGACCACCATTCTTTATAATGACTAAAGTTTCTGTTTGGTTTGGCTTTGAAAGTGCCAGTTTCTCAGAAAGTGATGAGTATATACATCAGGACTTCTCTTTAGCCTGAGGTATGTAAACTTCTCCAGACTCCCCACAACTGACACAACCAAAATATTTCATCTCTTAGTTAAGAGATAAAGTGGACTTCTAAGAAGTGTATAGAACACAGTAGAGGAACCTTCTGTATTGCTGTATTTATTCAGTCGAGTTTGAAGATCTATTAACTGTTTTTCAACCCTATTGATTTCTTGTTCAGCCTCCTGGTTCCCCCCCTCGCCTCCCTTAGTGGAGGTGTAGACAATTTCTGAAGTTCTGTCCATCAATTACACATTTATAAGTTTAGTTTTCTCAATCACCTTTCATGGAACCCTTTTTTAAACAGCTTATCAAAACCTCATATTTTAAAGCACTGAATACCAAGTCAATATTCACTGAAGGCACCACTAATGTACTCCACAAACATCTTTTTACAGATGTTTTCCTCAGAATGGGAGCTCTCATGTAAAAATAAATTCTCACACCCTTCGTACGTGGAAATAGCCTTCATTCCCAAAATCAATAGATTTCTGTCTTGTTCTCTCTGCAGTCAAGACAGATTGAACAATATAACACCTGCAGAGGTGTGGATGTCTTTCATCTAAATGAGATTTTAACTTCAAAGTCAGTATTTGACTCTTTAAATGCTTAGGGCTCAGTTTTCAGTTTGTAACAAACTGCAGAGATTTTGTGACCAAACGCACCGTTTAGTTTCCAGTTATTCCTGTTTCAGCAGGGGTAAACCTGGTATCTCTTACTTCCCAATGGAGCTGCAGGGAATTGTGGTCTCACCACCTCGAGCAGGACCCTGAGGACCAGCTTACTGCAGTTAGAGGACAAGCTGTGCAAAAAGGCAAGTCTAGCAGAGAAAGCAAGTTCCTTTAGCCTCTTTGCTGCAAAAGTCTGTCAAGGGAATTATTACAGCCATGTCCCAAGGTTCACAAGGCAATTTAACAAATAAATTCCGGATGGCCAAACCTGTATTTTTACACACAGCATCTGACACATACATGGGATGTTATGCAATCTCACTGAGAAAATGTCTTTTTTTTTTCTGTTTTACACAGGTGAAAGAAAAACAAATCAATCTGAGCTGCATGGAAATGAATTTTGCCCTTTTTTTAATCACTTTTTTCTATGCAGTTCTTAAGTCTCAGCCATAATTATAATTTTTATAGTTTTGAAGACTTATTGAATTCTCATGGAAATACTGACAGACACTCAATAATGGGAAACAATCTGCCCCCTCATGAATTATTATGACAAACAGCCTCCACTCTACCCTGATGGAGACACTGATTAAAGCAATTTTGCTTATCTTTCAAACTTAGGATAAACGTCTTTTGTATAGATTTTCTTGTAAAAGAAGAGAGGCTATATTAACAAATGTGAGTATGCAATATTATTGGATACTTTTTGAAAGCACCTAATATTTTTAAAGTAAAAAGTACTTAAGATAAAATTAAATGGTAATAAAATTGTAAGAGAAATTTCTGAGAACACTGTAAAATAAAATAACGCTGAGATTTTTGTCTTGAATTCCAAGTGATACAGATAAGCACCTGATGCTACATCTCCAAACTTAGCATGTCCTTATGCTGTGTGAGTGCTTAGGCCCCTTTTATCCCCATTTTCCAGGACTTTCATCTGTGGCATTAGAATGGTTCTTCTGATATATTAAATTGGTTTGATCATTTTGGTGTGCTAAGTATTTCATGAAAGGTGCATCCTTTACAATAAAGACAGTAGAAACTGTTAATAAAACAATCAGCTAACTCCTCTATAAAATATTTGATTGCCCCCTGAGTACATTAATTATATCACCATGTGTGCTGAACAAGGCAAAGTGAATCTCTTGTACACTGCAGCAATCTCATTCAAATCACTAAAACTGTCAATGGCACCAAGCTAGAAACAAAATATTCCGTGGGCTAATATCTCAGACATACACAGGCAATATGCTTATCTAAATATGAAGTTTCTACTACAATCTGGGTAATCAGTGCCACCTGCTTCTGCTGAAGTCATGTTTCTGCTGTCAGACATATATCAAGTAAGTACCACCCTCAAGTCAGTAAGCTGCTCAGCCCTTAACTCAACCAGAAGCTTAGATAATTCTCTGAAACACTCTTGCCTGTGGCTTGAATCAATAGCAGACATTGAATACACCTAAAGACAGACTCTTCCTAAAGCACTGCCAAACATCCAATTGCAGAAAAGTTTTATATATAAAACAGTTTTCCACTGTGATTGTGAAAACAAGGGGAGATTCCTGCCTAACCAGAGGCAATTGACAGACCTGTTATTTTCCTGCAGTTCAACCCTGGCTTGCTTAAAGCAATTGCCTGCTGAAAAATCTTGGCTAAGGCATGTATTTTGTGGCAAAAAGAGACCTTGAAACTGAGAACTGCAAAGCCAAAATGCCTTCAAGGACCTGGATCCGAAATATTATTTGCCCTTGATTTCTTATTTTCTTCAAATATGTTTCAGTGGATTTCTGAGCTTCATCTGGGAGCACAGGAAAGTTTCTGATGCCTGAGACCTTTGTTATAATATGCTCCAAAATGTGGTTCAGAAATATGCTCTGTGACCTCCATTGGTCATAAATAGCACTCTGCCTGACAAGTGGAATAGCTACTTTTTTGAAATACTTTAAAAGTCTGTCATTCTACTTGGTTTTGCAATTAAGGTAATTCTACAGATCTTTTGGTTCAAAGGTACTCCCCTCTGCTCAAATATATAACTTGTATATTCTGGTGTTTCACTCCAGTTAGGTGAAGAGAACAGAGTGGCCCTTTTTCACATTTATTGCTATTTGCTTGAAACTCTCCTGGCATTTTACAGGCAATAGAGAAAGCAATGAAGCTTATTTTCTGCCAGATCTGCAGTTTCAGGAGCTCTGTTTGTTTAAAAGAAAGATTTGTCCTTTGTGAAAGAAATTCTAATCATACATATTTTCTCCTCTGTTCTGTCCCTACGTGTTCCAATTTACACAATGAAGAATCCAAACGTACCAGAAACTTGCAAGTGGCTCAACTACTTTTTTTCTTTAAACCTTGTATTTTAATGCAACATTCCTGATGAAACTCAAGAACCTCTGGTCATTCGATAGATACACATATCAAGCAGCAAACATTTCAGGAAAAGCTGTGCACTAATAAACATCATGGGTTGTATAAGCTTCCAGAAGAGATTTGGATCACAAAAAAATATCTTAATCTATCAGATGTCCTCCATGAATCCTGGATAGTTAAAACTCCTTCATGAATCTAGGTTCTTTCAACTCGAACTAGCTAAATTAAAGAGTAGAAAGCTCTCAATTTAGTAAATATCTGATAACTATATCTCATCTCATTAAACATCGTTGTTTCAGGGGTTTGTATTTCATTTTATGATCAATGAATTCCTCTTTTAAGATTTTTTTGCAACATTGGCAATACTGTGAAAAACACTTTGCCTTAAAACTGGAATGAAAATAAATTGGCTTAAAGAGATGGAAAATATCAGAAGAGGGAGTGAAGGAGTTACAAAGTTGACCAGGTAGAGTTTGATTGCTGATGCTATGCTTCTTAGCATGCTCAGCTACTAAATTCTAGTAAACAAGGAGTCTACCTGCAAGTCAGTTGTGATCTTTAATGTGAAGAAATATAAACAAGACAAGGTCTAAGTTCTAAAGTATATCATCACTATTTACCTGGAGTTGGCAGAAAATTGCACCATTAAATCTTAAACTTCAATTGACTCAACATGATGCCTTTGTGTCAAAATTAAATGTGCTCTGTGAACTACTTGGATTTGAAAGCATTTGAACATAAGCTTTACTTCCCTGTTTTTGTTATGTCCTCAGAAAAAGTTTTAGTGTGTGTGTCAGTGTCTCCACACAAAATATTGAGAAGAAAGTAAAAAATCAGTGACTTCAAAACAACAGCAGTCTCTCCTGAAAATGACAGAAGCTGGGGATGTATAAGTCTCTAAAGATGCACAGTCATCTATAAGCACTGCACAGAATTCTTTGATGACTGTTCAAGTGCAGTTATATTCTTGATATGATGATTCAAAAGACATATTTGGTCAATGGAAGAGTATACTCAGAAATAGACTGATAATGTCATAAAATTGTAAATTCTAAGGCAGAATATCTAAAACTGATTATTTGGCAGGTATCCTGGTACCATATACTCAGGGAAGGTATTAAAGAAATTAAATCAAGATAAGTGATAAAATAGATTGTCAGTTTACAAAAAAAAAAACCCACCACAGAATGATTGGGATTCTTGACATTGAGATCAATGCAAATATTCCAGCATAAGAATTGCCACAAAACCTTTCAAAATCAGGGTGTGTTATGGGTATTGCCAGAACATCTAGTGATATTTTACCTTCCCAATAAATTAAAACATAATTAAAGCTGCGCTAACTACCTGTATACTTTCACTTGATTATACTCTTTAAATAGAAAAAAGGACATTTTGCTGTGTCAGGATAATAAAGTCTTCATTATACTCTAGTCCAATATTTCTTCCTTTTTTTCTTTTTTTAAATGGGTAAAGCTATAACAATCTTTGTTAATCTTAATAGGCAGTGGAGAGACTTAAAATAAGCATGTACCCTAAGGATATGCACTAAAGAACAAGCTCATGAATTTTTCACCCTGGAGGGGTTGTTAGGTTTGTGGGTCACTGATTCAGCAAGACTGAGATAGAAACAGGTGACCTGAACACTGATTCTTGCAATAGCTAGAGAGAGAGGTTAAAGGGGAGCTAGTTAACCTTTACAAAACTATTATATATAAATTGCTATAACAAAACTCTGCCTCCTGAAGCTGATGGAGTTCAGTGCCTTTCCCATACTAGGGCATTCTCCTCCTTCCCCAAAAGGCTGGAATTTTATACTCTAGCAACAGCTCAACTCTATTTTTTTTTTTAATCTGGCTTTGTTTGTTTGCTTTTTCTGCCCAAAGGTTTGTTTAAAAGGTTAACAAGAGGGACCAACCACCACATTGCTGACAAAAATATTAATTGACTACTTATGGTTGAAGTGAGCTCTGGGGCCTTCATGTCCTGCAAATGCTTCCCAAAGCTCTCTTCTGTTTCTGGGGGCAAAAGCAAGGTTTTACTCGCAAGCATTTCCAAACCTTCTACAGATTCCAATGAGGTTAAAGGTAAAAGCATTTATTTTTGCCTCCTTTTAAGTTAAGCTTCCTTTCAGCTTGGGATTTTGACATTTCTCCCCTTATCCATTAAATTCCTCAAGTGAAAAGATGCTCACAAGCTGTCCTCTCATACCCTTATGGCCTCTCAAGGGTTAGGGCTGGGACAACAACTAATCCAGTGACAGATATTCGCTATTATCCCTTTCCCCCTACTCCAAGGAGGAGAAGAGGAAATCAACAGAGAGAGACTTATGGATTAGAAATGAAACTAAAACTACTTTCACCAACTACATCACCACTGATGCAGTAGCAGGAGAACTTCAGTAGCAGACAGGACTTAGGCTCAGGAAGCTGGATCCTGGAACTCGGGAGCTCTTGGATTGAGATGGAAGGCAGAACAGAGTCCTGTAGCAGCAGATCTGGGATTCTGATCCTCACAAGGTTCAGGCACTCAACCTTTAGGAAGGAGAGAGACCCAAACCTTTCCTTATCTGTATTGGTTGTCAGTTGGGTGCTAAATCACTTAATTATGCACCTGTTTTGCTTGGGTTTTAGGAGTTGTGTAGAGACCCTAAGGCCCAAGTTTGATGTCAAAGTTTTAGGGACTGAATATGACCTATATGGCATAGAATTCCTTGTTTTGACTCAAACTAGGACATGGTCTCACGTGAAATGTGAGAAATTATGTAGATGATCTTGTGAGATATTCCTTCCTTAATAACTCTGCTTTGGGGGCAGACAGGCAGTAAATAAAATTGACCTCTACCTGCAGCTATTTTAGATTCCTGGAGCCTCTAAATCAAAATGTATAATGATCTGGACAATGATTTCTAAGTAAAACTATCAATACACAGCACTCTGCTGATTATAAGGAATTCAAGCAATAGTTTGGATGAACAAAAGATAAAAGGGTAAAAGATGAAATACTGAAATAGTTAATTCTGATAGTTCCAAAACACTCTTTTTCATTCAGTTAGAAGTGAAATTACTTTGATCAAGAGATGTGTTCTTAGGAAATCTAACTAAGCAATCCAATCTTATCTTGTACACTCACTTAATTCCAAAGAGGTCCTTTGAGCAATTTTCCTCACTGTCTCGGTGATTTCTTTTAATATTAGTCCTTTAACCATTTTATGTGAAGTAAATCAGTTTCAGCACAAGCTATGTAAACAACTCGGTATCTCTTACAGATCAATTGGTAGTTGCTGAAGGGAAGAAGGTGGCTTCAAAGATGAGACAGGAATGGTTTTTGTACTGGGGTCTCCAATATCCCCCTCTAATAAGATAACCACTTGGTTGGAAGTGGAAGCTCCATTCTTCTGATATGGCATGGGGTCTATGGCATTAAAATTTAACCATGTGGATCTAAACTTTTGCTTTTGCTAGAAATATCGGGGGGTGAGCGGATGAAAAGTGCCATAAATCATTAGCTTTTAAATGAATTGATGATAAAGAAACAACATTTTGAGTCAGCCTTAAGTGGTCTTTTTTTTACTTTTCATTCTTTGGACTTCCTGAAAATTTTTACCAGTAACCTAGCTTATATCACCAGTAGTCATAATTCTTATTTTCCGGAGGAAAAAAAAAAATCCATTCTTTTTCTGCATAAAATTAACATATCTAAAACCAGATAATTTTAGGTCAATTTTACCGAATCATTTATACAGCTTCAACTTGTTTTATCATAGGAAACTTCAAACTACTGGGCTTTGCATTTGGACTAGAAAGTAGTGAATCTTACAGTCTTTCTCAGTTTCTCCTGCATTATTTTATTCTACTCTCAAAATATATGATGAGTATCCTCCTTTCTCATGGAGTTAGGTAGCTGAATTCTGAAGGTCAGGGTAACCCTAGCCTTGCACAGTCAGAGACTGGAAAATACAAGATAAAACACTGAATGTGACTCAGTATTCTTTCTGTCAGGAGCTAGTGTCAAGAGTAGAACAGGGGGTGTACATACTTGCAGGGTTCAGGCTTGGGAAAGCTTCATCAAGATAATTAATTCATAAGATAAGGAAGGTATACATGATTAAGGTTATCTAATCACCAAAGAAAAAGTGAAAAGAGGTCTCTTAGTCCTGATGTTCATATATAGGTTTCTATTTATAAGTCCATGTTCAGAGGGGAGACTAGAAACCAAAGGCTGTTTTGATTATTTGTGCGACATGTCTTCAAAAGAAGAAGTGAATATGATGGAAAGCTCCCTAAGGGTTTTCTGCTGCCTGCAGGCATAACCTCTTTCTTGCTTGGGTTTTGTTTCAATTAACTCCTCATCAGCTGTGTGCTGAGCTCAGCTGGCCACCAGACTAGTCATCTACCTTCATAAATGTTGAGAAACAAGCAGATTTGAATATAATCTGAATAATGTACTGGAGCCCATCATATCCTAGCCTTTCTTCTATGTTTGGTTGCTAACCATGGGTATGCTGATTCAGCATTATGCTGCATTTCCCCACAGATCTTTATACTTCCACACAATGTCTGCAAAAAAGTACCTGCTCTAATCTGATCATATTCTGCATACCTTATTTGCAGTGGCAGTGAATGGATCTCTAGACATTTGGTTTATATGTTTTTATGGTCTACATTGTTTTACTTTCTACCTTTCTTGAGGCTTGCTGAGTAACATCCAAACCAGTGTATCCCCAAGACATGTAAATCACTTTTTACCTGTGCAGTCAGCAACTATAACTATATTTATTATTGTAAAAGGGTTTGACCCAGGTGAGTAAAGTAAATGCAGCCATAAAAAAATATTTATCCAGAACAAAGTGCCTCTTAGAATGTATTTGAAAACATCATGGAGCTGACCTGACAAAAAGAACATCTTTAAATATTACTTTGAGCCATGCTATGATACTAAAACACATTTTATAAAGTTGACTTCCTCCTACTCCACAATCACATAAGCCATCTCACTATTAATATGCAATTATATAACATTCCTATGGTAGCCACAGCAACTGCTTACTTGGAAAATTAATATTAGGAGAGTAACATATTTTTAGATATCTTCTAATACAATTTTGCTGCTGGAAATCTTGGAGGAGTGGTACCACTGTGAGATGATGCAGCTTCTTGTGGCACATGGAGGACTGCTCTTTGAAACTGAGGACTGCTATGTTAAGTGGCCACTAAAATCCTAATTAACATTTTCACTTAGCATTACTCTCCTCACCTGAGAGCCAAATAAGATTTGTATTACAAGACGTTGCTACTAAAACGATAAATCAAAATGAAACATTCCTTGGCCATCTTCCATTAAGCTGCTAAATACTAGTTACCTCCAAAAAGTAGAAATCAGCATCACTATCAATACAGAAGGAAAAAAAAAAACAAACCAAAAACATAAGGGGTGATCTGTGAGTATACTGTCCCTACCTGTCTACATTTTCCATTCTTTCTTTCTTTCAAATATCACTGCCTTTCAGTGATTTCAAGGCCTTGGTCCTCACATAAGATCTTATAAATGCAAACAGCTGTATCCTCTGGTTGCTTATTTGGCAGTGTTATGCCAATTGGCACCAACTGACACCTAGTGCATTGCATTGTGCAAACTGTAGATGCAAAGGTTTTGGTGCATGCTAGCCTTGATGTTGAGTAGGCAAATAAATGCTTCACATAACAAAGTACTCCCTACATGTGCTTTTTTTTTATTACCTAGTAGCTAGGCAGAAACTCAAGCATCTACTCTATCATTTAGGGACATTTTTTTGCTTTTGCTACAGTCCCTAGAGGATTCTGGGTCTTCTAAACTAATCAAAGATTTATGAGACATAAATACTACATTATGTCTGTGACAGATGAATTTTTCTCCCCGCTAATGATCCTCTGGCCAGCCTAACAACTGAGGAATGTTGTTGGATGAAAAATAGATATTGTAATACATTGCCTGAAGGGAGTTATACCAAGGAGAGAAATGAGGGAGGACCTCTTCCACAGGTGGTCATACAACTGTAAAATAGATGTGTGTTTAGATAGTGTGATTGCGGACATTTATTTGCTTTGAGTATTATTTGGATTTGAATCCTAAAAACGCTTTATGTCCAATAACTTTGTTAATTGCACAAAATTCCATGTTGTGCAGAAAATCTAAGGAAAAAATGAAGAGCTTAAATTAATACAAAAATCTCTGTTGGCACGGATAGAGCTGCAGTGGTTCGGATCAGCTGAGAATCTATCACAAAAATGAGATATGGCTAATGGTTGTGAAGTACTCTTGTTTTTGTAAATAGTGGAGGACAAAAACATGATCTTTTAAGAAGCAATCTTGTTTAAGATAACTTCTGAACATATGATATTAATGGCATAAGTCATTAAGTGCTGAATGATTGCTTTTTGCTGCTTGCATACCAATGCATTGTTTTATATTCAACTGATATCTCAGATGGGTATCTGTTCTTTCACCTCCTTTAATTATGTAAGATTCTTTCTCTTTTTTTTGTTCTTACTTGTCTTTTTTGTTTGCCTTGATATTTCTACAGTCTGCACATTTATTTTGGGAATAGTTTTGTTTGTTAGAATGAGTCATGCACACATCTTTGTCTCGTCCATACAAGCACAGAAGCAGAACTGAAATATCCCTTATATCTTCAGTGAAGGAAGATACTGTCTTGGTAGCATGTAATTTATTTAATCTGATAGAGCTCTTACCATATGTGTACAGTGAACAAGATCCACTTTTGATCCCTTTACAGGTGGGTTTTTTGGTTTTGTTTCTTTTCCTTTTCAATCCCGAAGGAGATAATCTTTACTAGATTCAAACTTTTATGACCTGTGGGCTAATACAAAAGCTGCTGGGTTCCTTACAGCCTAGCAAAATACATAATTTTCCCCTGCTTCTCAGAGTGAGATTCTAATATTCAGTGCATGACCAGATATTGCTTTATAGACAGAGTATTTTATGTGTCCATTGAGAATTTTATCTTTTATGATTTTTGCAATAACGTTGAAGTTTTTAGTACTCTTCTGCATTTGTTTGGTATGCCAGTAATATTTCATTCAGTTGTATCTTTATGTATTTCCCTTGAACTGAAATGCATGCATGATTGCTGTGAGTTAACATAACTGCCATTAACTCTTGCATTTAGGGCATTGGTACTTTTGCTTCCTTGACACATTCACACGTGTGTGATGCATGCCTGTAACAGACTAATTCCTAGAGGCAGTGTCTTGGAAATAGATCTTGTTTTATAAATATGTATAGCTATCTTAATCAGCAGAATATATATATTTATATATATATATAAATATATAATATATATATATATATATTTTCTGTTCTATTTTCAACTCCCAGACTTTGCTCCATTTTTCTTCTCACATTGGATTAGAATCTCTTGAGTGGAAGCAATTACCTTGACTCCTTAAATTCTCTGTCAAAGAAAGGTCTCTGAAACAGAGCGGAAGGAACCATCTCTAGGTTTATCTATCCTTTGTTGTGAAATATGCTAATCATTTTCCAGAGGATGTGAAAATAGAAGATGAGGAGGGAAACAAGAAACATGTCAGGAAAAAACCCTGTATATTTCTGTTTTCATTGTGCTTTTTTAAACTTCCCAACCATAAGAACAAAACTATAATGATTTTACACTTGTGTAATTTGAATTCTTTTAGTCTTTTCAGTAGGTCTGCACTGCTTTTTATCAGGTAAACCCACAAGGACATTACGCCTAGCTAGGGTAAATCACAACAGCACCATAGTGGATCTATGAATTTTGTAAACAATTCTGTTTTTGAACCTTAAGAATCACAGGCATGTTCTGAAATCACAGGCATACACAAGAAATAGAGCTGGCAGCCTTCTTATCTTCTCCAGATTTGTTCACTGATTCTAACTGAACTTAAGAGACTTAGTTTGCATGAATTGTATGTGGAAGGATTGAGAGAGAGAGATGTAGAACAGCAAGCAAATGTATAATGCATATGGATCAGTTCAATGCACAGAAGTGGTCTGATGAATACTTTATAAGCCTAATTTATAAGTGTGCCCTGACTTCCCTAGCTGTGCATTGTTTAAATTCAAAGTTTGTACATGCTGTATGGCATACTTGGATTTTATCAACACTTCAGAGTGTTTTGTTTCATTCCCAGCAATGGAATGTGCTTCTGGAATACATTTGGCAGAGTAAAATGAATGCGGATGCTAAGATATACACAGAAAGGATATTGCAGTGAACTTCCAAAGTGTGTTTGCTGTTTTCCTCCAATTCTTCTCAATGCTTAAAAATTTGATACATATAAGGTATTTTTGTCAGGTTAGTTACAATGTTACTGTTAATCACTTGATTAATGTGTTGCAGTTCTTCTCACAGCTAATGTAGGCCAAGAGAGAGGAGCTCTGTTACAAGAATTACAGCAGTGAACATATCATAATTTACACTTCCATTGCTTTCTTGAAGCATTGCTCTTGCAAAGTAGAGAAAGATGGAGATGACTTGCTTGCTCTAAGAACTGACAGGGAGAGCATCTGTCTTTATGAAAGAGTGATACTTCCAAAAGTGCACCTTAAGAACCCTTCCCTCAGGAAGGCATCTTCTAGGCCTGGAGGAAGCCACACATCCTCATCCATGAGATACCCCCAAAAAAGCCTAAGCAGTGCCTGTAAACTTACAGGTAGAAAACATTTAACAAGCATGAGATTCTCAAGTGAATCAGTTCCATTAATTTTCAGCTCAAAAAGAATTAACTGTGTCTTGGAAAGAATTGTTGTCTTCCCAAGCAATGGTTAGCTGATGCGTAACTACTCCCTTCACAAATGCATCAAATGTACAGAGTTAAGGAAAAAAATATTATGGCCAAGTATATGGAGCTGTACATTTCTCCAGTGCCTGAGTTTAGCTCCAGACATGTGGTAAAGGGAAAAGAGACCATGGGAACTAAAAGACTATCTTGAAAGGCAAGTAGTGTGTATACAAAAGATATATCCTGATCTGTCTCACTGAAAAGACATTCTGCCAGCAAGAGCTATCAACAGAAATAAGTCATCCCTTTAATGCACTGAAGAATATATTTTCCCAGACCTTCTCCAGCTCTGATATAATCTTACAATTTATTTAGATTTACAGTTTTTTACTTCTCTAAGCTTGGGCATATTGAAAACCTAATTTCATTTAGCTTTCCAGTCAAATTACTTTTTAAAAGTTTTATGCTTTAGTTAAGTTTTCTCTGTAAAATCTAGAAGGAAATTTTTATCTTAAGAAAAACCTCGAACCCAGGTTTATATTTTTTCACATTATTAACAAATTTCACAGTAGGGTTTTGTTCCTCTTGTAACATCTTTGTCTTCAACTAAATTTGGTCATAGAGTCTCTTTTCTAGAGAAACATTGAAGAATTAAATGCTTAATGGACAGGATACTACAAACTCAAGCTCAAATAATTACAATAAAGTATATTTGATTGTAAATCAGCACTGTTTCTTTCATAAAGTACCTTTATAATTGTCCAGCAAAAAATAATCAAAATTTAGGATGTTTTTATGAATCATTTGTATAGTACAAGATTATGACAGCTATACCAGCTGCTGTATCTTCTTATGATAACATTGATCTTCCTTTTTCCCTTTCTTTACTTTTACAAAATGGATAGTATTTCAATAAAGGAGGGGGGTTTACTTAGGAAATGTGACATGAGGATCTGATAAAATGATTTTAATCACTGTATAACTAGTAGAGGTTTAACTGAAGGTTTAGTTACATAAGAGGTATTAGGATCTATATCTTGCAGCAGCAAGGGTGAATCTAGTGGCAACATTGCTAGAATGCTCTGAGAGCATAAACAAAATCATGTTTGTAGGGAAAGGGAAAAAAAAAACAAGAGGCAAATGTAAGAGACATTTGAAAGTAGTCTGGGGCCATTTTTTGTATAACAACTCTTACATGATTCCCAACACCCAGCTTCAGATCTGGGATCTCTCAAATCTATGGTTTGGATCTATGAAAATTAAAATCAAGCCTCTGAACAACTGTAGATCCTAGAATTGTCACTAGAGAAGGATACATTTTCTGTTTGTAATGGCAAGGGCAGAAAAAATACTATGTTTTATTAAAAAAAAACCCTCTTAACAGAATATTTTGGAATCTGTAGGCCTTTGGAGGACCATGACATTTTCTATTGAAAATAGAAATGCCAGCTACAATGCTGGCAAAATATACAGATTAAATTACATGAGGCAGGTACATACTCAAGGACATAATATATGCATGATGGCATAAAAGAGAAATGTTACTGTAGCACAAAGAAGTTAGTAGAGGTGAATCTCTGAAAATCTTTCAGATCTGAGGGAAGTGGAGAAGTGCTTTTTCTATCTAAAGGTCATTTTGATCTAGCAGTCTAGTGCTATTCTGCTAGACAATCTGTTTCACCCTCTACGTGTTTTCAAGTCAATGTCTTTAGAACTCAGAACCAGGTAGAAGGAAATATTTACTTTGGAATGTTAAATAATTGTTTTTTCATTCTTTTGCTTAAAAACAACAATAAAAAACCTACAGAAAAATAGGTATATTTTGAACACACACATATATGTATATATAATGTACATACATATTTTTTAAGAAAATAATGAAATTATCCCTGGAATCTTTGCCTCCTCTCCCCTGGTCACACTTTCCAGTTTTTGTTAGTATCCTACTAAAAGCAACTGCAAAAGGATTAATAATTTTGTAGAGCTTAATATTATGATGATCTTCACATCTGACCTGCTCCTTGACTGACAATGAAACATTTCCCTGAATTGTCTCACACGAATTAAGCATAAATTAACAAAAAATAACACAACCAAAGCAAAACAAACTAAACCCACAAAACCCAAAACATTTCTTGCTTAGTATCTACTCATTCTTCTGCCTCCACCTGCTTGTTCCCTCCTTCTATAATTTGAAGACTGTATCAGCATTTATTTCCCCCAAGACATTCCTAACCTCACTAAATATCTTAGAGCCAAAACCTGATCTCTGTGGATCAACCTCCATAGCCACTTAACAATGAGTCCTGCTTATAATTACACTGAGCTATTATTTAGATAACTTAATGAATAGCATGCAGATTTTTTAATTGTTTCACATTATTTATCAAGATATTGTGCCATATCAGGTTGGAATAGAAATCCAGTAATAGAGGACTTTTACAAGTCAAATTTGCATATGTCAAAAAAGCCCTCAAGTTACTTTGACAAGATCTGTTTTCCAGAAACCTGTGTTGATTTACATTAATTAGATCACTGTCTTTAATTCTTTGTAAACTGAGTCTCCTGTTAGGTGTTTCTTGCTCAGACTGATTTTATGATGACAAGCCTATAAGTAAACAGGTGATTCTATTTATTCTTTTTAAAATATTGGCACAATATTCATTTTTCTACCAGATGTTTCCTGAATGTCCTCAGTGTTTCACTACTTTTAAAAATCAACCTTGACAGTGTAGAGAACTCCTCTGACACTTCTAATTCTTTGATGCAAATTACATAGACATGCTGATGATAAATCCAAGTGAGGGTAGAAAGTAACTTTTGTAATGGAGATTTTTTTTTATCATCAACTACAATGGGACTATATTATCTGGATGTTTCCCAAAAGAAAGCAGAAGTTCTGAAGAAAACCTTTAACTTTGTCCAATGTTGATCATTGTGGATTCATTTTATTTTATTTTATTTTATTAATCACCAATTTGCTACCCTGAAAGCTTTGGGTCCATGACTTAGGACAGTGTGTTGAAATATCTTTGCCATGATGGGTATGGATGGCAGTTTTCCCAGGAAGCCTCCTGAAGGTTCATTCACATTAGCCTACAGTCAACACATAGTGGGGAAAGGCAGGGAAATAATTTCACTAAGATTACATTCAGCTCACTTCACTATTTCTTTACTTTTGCATTGTGGTTGCTCCACTGGAAGAAAAATGAAAAAGAAGCTGAATCAACAATCTAAACAAAATCAGTGGAACTTAACCCTACTCAGGGTATCTTAATCCTTCTCCATCCACCCTAGACCTGAAGTATGCATTGCTTCTATCCACAGTGTGAAAAGAAAGCTCAACTGCACTGCTTCCAGTTACCCTGACTTTATGTAGGCAAAATATTTTTTCCTCAGTCTTTAATATCTTTTAGTATTCTGAGATGCTAACTTATTGTGTTGATCAGAGGGAGTACAAATCATAATCCTGGGTGATTATGTCCCATATTTGAAGGGATAAAAGAGAAAGAAGGATAAAGTAAAAAGGGATAAAAGAACTCTCTCTTCTCTTTGTAAGAGGGAATGGACAGCTAGGATTTTTATGTATTTTAGATTTAGAAGCCATTTTTTGTTTGCTATTGCAGATTTTACTTTATTTTATATTAGTTTTCAATCTTACTCAGAAGTTTGTCTTCGTAAAATTTACAGCTCTCTTAGAAATGAATTTATTTGGAATACGTGTAAAAGAGTGCATTTGGTTAAATTTGACATTTTCCTTTCAATGATCATTAATTGTGCAGATACAGTTATAATATTTGTCACAGCATTGGCCTTATAAAAAACTAATTACATTTCCTTAATAACAGTAAAGAAAATTTCATGTTTAACTTTCCAAATGCACCCCTAATATTTCCCCAATTTTTCAAATCCCTGTATGCATTCTGGCTTACAGTTTTTTAAGTTCCGTGATGCAGAACTATATTTCTGTGTGTGGATTTTGTGACTAATTGCATCTGCAAAGCTCATGCCTGCTGATTGTTTACATCTGCAATCAGCTGTGCAATCAGACAACTAAAGGAGCTGAATAACTCAACTAGTTTACATGTACTTCCAAAAAAAAACCCTGCAAGTGCAAAAGGGGAAAAGTATCATGCTATCATTAGTGAACTATAATCAAAGACTTCACAGCTATGCTTTGGAGTTTGGAAAGCTGTATGACTCTGTAATGGGGATGATTTTTACTTGAATCATTTTGGATACACAGAAAGTTCTGTTTTCCTGCAGCCAGGAGCTCACTGTCGCTGAAGGTGGCTCCTGATACTGAAGGGGATTCAGGGAGAGCTGAATTGCCATCTGGCCACACTGATCAGTCAGGCACAGTCTGAAAATCCCTTGTGGTCTCCTGTGGCCCCTGGTGCCATAACTGTGCCNAGACACTGATCAGTCACTGATGGTACCCACATTTTGCTCATAGCTGTCGATATCTTTTTCCTCTGCCTTTTTTGACAACATGACTAATGGCAGCTTTTTTATCATGTAGAAGCTCTTCTAGCCTAGTTATTCACGCTGACTGCACATGCCAAGGGTGGAAATCTTGGGGGAAAAAAAATCCACCATGTTTTCTTGCCTCATATTGCACTGAAAAACATAAAGTCACTTTCCTAATGTGTTTGGTCTGAAAAAAGTGAATGCCAATGGGTTTACAATCTTTCAGATGCAGCTATCAATGAAAACAATGTTGAGGGCCATAATCAATAAGTTTACAAGCCTGCAGTCAGAGGCCACCACGAAATCCATTTTGACTTAATCAGCTTTCCAATTTTTCAGGTAAAATATAGCACTTCTGGATCATATCCAAGCAAGGAAGCCACAATAATAAAATTATTTGATACAGTGTGCACGGTCCTCACAATTTTAAAATCAAGGTAGTATATCAGAAAAGATTAACACTTAGTTTCCCCCATCATGTGTATCCCATTCCTTCCTCTATTTTTTTTGATACTGCAAGGAAAACTGCACTCTCCCTGCTTTTAAAACTGGCTTATGTCTCTGTGGATATTCTGCAGCAAGTTAAATGTGTGAAATATTTGTATGCGATTAAAAATACTGTTTGCTGAAATTACATTCTGCCACAGTGAAAAGACATTTCACAAGGTACAACTCTATTGAATGATTTTCAGCATTTTCTGAAAAGGGAAACATTATTTTAGTTTTTTTCCCAGTGTAGGACTTACCTTCTTTTTTTGCTCTTATCTAGCACAGTTCAGTGCTTGAGGTGCTGAGTGTCTCAGCTGACTAACTAAAGAGCATGAAAAGCTGCAACTGGGGCAAGCACCAAGAACATTTGTACTGGTGTGTCACAGGGGTGCTTGTTTGTATTTCTGGCAATGTATATAGAGAATTTTCTGCAACAGAAGCCTAGCTGCATTTCACATGGTTTTGTTTACATCTAAAGTTCATATGCAATCGAGAAAACTGTGAGAACAGAGATAAAATTTGTGTGCCTGAATTCGTTATGCCAAAGCAATACTTTGGTTAATAGTTTGGTCTCAGACACTTCCTCTGTGAGAATCAAGAGAGGCTGAAAATGGTTTACCTGTGTGTGTCTTCCTCTTGCCCCTGTTATCATCTTTGCATTCTTCCCCATCTTTGTATGAGGAGCCTGTGGTGAGTGTGTTTTTCTGACTGTCAGTTGCAGATCTACACGATCCCCTACTAAACAATTACTTTTCATAGAAAGTAGGAGGATTGTCTGGACAACGAATCTCTAGTTTGAAGTTCCTAATTCTTTCATTTTATCACATTGGAGTGTAATTTAGCAATTTCACCTGCAGCCATACAGTGATTTGGATTGGATACTGTTACTATTAGGCACACTACCCATGCCATAGGAATGTAGGCAGTAGTAATCAGTTAAATTACTAGGTAAGATATCCTGATGATACAGTGGGAACTGCTTTGTCAAATGTACGAGAAGTTAAACTTCTCTGTTCTCCAACTTCCAAACTTCTCTAAATCCTTCTTACTACAAAGTTTCCTTCATTTTCTTCTAATTTATGTAGTTTTGCTTCTGCTGAAGACATTTACTGGAATGCATACAACACCAGCTTGATTCTGGGCAAAGGTTTCCATGGTTTAACAATAGCATTCTTTAGAAAGACATCTAATCCAAATGAGGAATGAACATCTCAGCTTTTTCTCCTCTTTTGTTAGTACAAGGCATATGCCAAGCTTCACAGAAATCAGATGGCATTTTGAAATTAGTCCTGTTCCAATGCAATGAATATTCACCTGAATATATTCAATGAAACTCCTGTTTATGTCTATCTTTGTGCCCTGGAAAGTCTACAACAATTAATCTCATTGGAGCTGCAGTAAAATGCAAAATCCTAACTCATTTTGTGAGGCAGAAAGGGATTCAAGTTCCAATACAACACTTCATACATCATTAACTTGCCTTTTTTTTTGTTTTCAATATATTTTCATGGTTGAATTTAGCTCCATCTTGCTACACTTATCCTATTTTCCAATGGTAAAAACTTAGTCGTGAAGTTTTGCACTTATTTTGTGGAGACTGGAATTCTCTTCAGGATATGCCTGAAGTACGTATTCCATATGAATCCAAATAAAACTAAAAGTATCCTCTAAATTAAGCCGTTGCTTACTTTCTATGTTTAACAAATATGAACTAAGCATGCACTTAAGAATTTGTCGGGATTTAAGTCTGCTTGTTGAGTTAGAGGATAGAGTTTTTGGATTAGTTTTTAACAGTCCTCTTCATACAAACACAGATGGAGCATTCAATTTTCCTGCTTGCTCACATGTCCTCATGATCTGGAGCCAGGATCTGGTATGGATTTTTTTAGTTCATCAGAACAGGACTTCATCTGGAAAGTAGCAGATGGAAGGAAGGGAAGCGATCCAAATTTTTAATCTTTTTTTTTTCTTTTCTGAACAGATGTTGTTGAGATGGTCGAGCTACAGAGCCACAAATACAACCAAAAACTGGGTAAAGAAATATACACAAAACTATGTTGATGTTTGTTCTATGGTTAATCAGGCAGGCTACAGTCATCTACTTCTGACACGAATATCCACCTTGCATGGGATGGAAATGGCAGGATTTTTAAGATTACTATAGGAGAAGAAAATCATTTTGTACACTCTTTTGATTTCTCAGTCAGTCAACTGAAAACCAAATCACAATATGATACNATTTTCAGACTGTGCCTGATGATACTTTGATAAGTCAAATAGTTCCACACAGGACCAGGAAGCTGATGAACACAAAGCAAGGGGAGAGGAAGCAGAGGAAGGTTATCCAACATGACTTTAGGTTCACCGATTTCAGTTTGGGCCAATAATCTCACTGATAAGTGTCAAGAGGGTTATTCAATGCAGAATAATTTTATGGCATAGGATTTACTGTTAAAGAAGTGGTAGCTTTCTGTCTATTCATTCTCAGCAAAGATAAGGCTATGAAATTAAGAGTTGCAGGATATGCTGATCTTATCATCGGGGACATGGTGAACTAATACTGATTTTGTCATGATCCATTTATTAATATCTCTATAGCTTCAAAAAAACCCCAACACCCGGAAACCTGAAGACAGTTCCTTCAAACTGTAAATAAGATATGCTTATTTTCTGTTAAACTCCCCAGGTAAGTGAAATACATGCAAAACTTTGGAAAAGTTACTAATTACAGCTTATTAAAGCTTGCTCTACCTAGTAACTTCCCTGTTGGAATTCAGTAATTATGAATGAAGGGGATCCCAACAGGCACCTCTTTTCCACTTGAAAGCTCAGAATTATTGCTCTGCAGTAACACTTTGTGTTGTGTAATGTAAGTCAAAGGAGGAATTCTATAGAAATATTCCTGTTATCATGTATGGAAGGATTAGAAATGGAATTCCTTAGATGAAAAGAGCACCTCTTCTGCTCTCCATGACCTTTCAAAAATGATGGGGAGTGGCTTAGCAACAACATCAGACAGTTCCCTCAGCATTTGTGGGTGCATCCCATCTAGGCCCATGGATTTGTGGGTGTCCAGTTTGTGTAGATGATCTCTAACCCAAACCTCCTGGACTAAGGGAGAGTCTTACTTCCTCCAGACTTTCTCTCTTACTACCAGGGACTGGGATTCCTGAGGGCAGGTCTCAGCAGTAAAGACATCATATAATCATTCATTTTATTAAACAGTCATAAACTCTACATACAATAACTTTCTTTAGAAAAAATAAAAGACATTGCTTCCATCATGTCACATATGGACTTGTGAATTGCACTAAAATCTGTCCACATGTCTAGCATTTTCTAAACAGACCCTTACCCTTGTCCTGATGAGATACCAGAAACAGATAATAATCAGAGGGACAGATGAGACCATTTTGTGGAACTTATGGTAGTCAGGAAAATAAATTTTCATTATTTAAATAAACCAAAACTACAATTAATGTATTTAAAAAAATAGATTGGAAAACTCTTCATAGGGAACATGGCAAAAAAAGGGATNTTGGAATTCAGTAATTATGAATGAAGGGGATCCCAACAGGCACCTCTTTTCCACTTGAAAGCTCAGAATTATTGCTCTGCAGTAACACTTTGTGTTGTGTAATGTAAGTCAAAGGAGGAATTCTATAGAAATATTCCTGTTATCATGTATGGAAGGATTAGAAATGGAATTCCTTAGATGAAAAGAGCACCTCTTCTGCTCTCCATGACCTTTCAAAAATGATGGGGAGTGGCTTAGCAACAACATCAGACAGTTCCCTCAGCATTTGTGGGTGCATCCCATCTAGGCCCATGGATTTGTGGGTGTCCAGTTTGTGTAGATGATCTCTAACCCAAACCTCCTGGACTAAGGGAGAGTCTTACTTCCTCCAGACTTTCTCTCTTACTACCAGGGACTGGGATTCCTGAGGGCAGGTCTCAGCAGTAAAGACATCATATAATCATTCATTTTATTAAACAGTCATAAACTCTACATACAATAACTTTCTTTAGAAAAAATAAAAGACATTGCTTCCATCATGTCACATATGGACTTGTGAATTGCACTAAAATCTGTCCACATGTCTAGCATTTTCTAAACAGACCCTTACCCTTGTCCTGATGAGATACCAGAAACAGATAATAATCAGAGGGACAGATGAGACCATTTTGTGGAACTTATGGTAGTCAGGAAAATAAATTTTCATTATTTAAATAAACCAAAACTACAATTAATGTATTTAAAAAAATAGATTGGAAAACTCTTCATAGGGAACATGGCAAAAAAAGGGATCAAGAAAGAGGTAAGAATGGAAAAGTAAGGATGGTCTAATTGATTTCCAGTCAAGTGCATGTTCATAGACATTAGACATTAATCATAAGCTGGTAAACCAAACAGTTCTGGTTTGAAATCCTCCATGGAGTTCAGCAGTAGTGTTGCTTCCTTTTTAAGATCTGGATTTAATTTTTCATCTGGAATCATAACCACTTGCATTCCTGCTGCCAGAGCTCCTTTGACTCCAAGTGGTGAATCTTCAAACACAAGACACTGAGAAATAAGGAGGTGAGAGGAAAAAAAAATGAAAGAAAAATGTTACTAGGAACTTTTAATTTTTTGTTTTGAAAGAGAGAATAATCCCAAATAAAACTTAGTAGGAAAAATAAATTCAATTCCTGGCTTAGAGAACCCTAATTAGAACAAGTGCAAAACTCTCAATTCAAACATCTGCCTGGCAATTAACCTTAATTTCAATGAAAAAAACCCATCAACATGCATACTAAAATTCCAGTAACTGGTTATCCAGATGCTCCTAAGTGATTTGTTTTTTAGGAATGGATTCAAGCAAAAGCTTAGAAGTTAAGCAAGTGCTTAAATACCTTTCTAAGCAGGCAGTTTAACTCTCCAAGATCAACTTTACAACCTGCAAAATGGCAAAACCAGTGCTTTCACTTAAAGATGTGGCATTTTCTACACACACAAGAGGGGAAAGACTGCATTGCCTAGGTCAATATTAGGACTTTGGATGAGAGGAGAGTAAGACAGAAGTCACTTGTCAGAAGGGTGCTGTCAATTTCATGCTCTATTTGCTTAATTCTTCCAAAGCAATGGTGAGATAGAAAATGAGCAATTATATTGGAAGGCTACTTCTAGAAAAGAGACAGTTTAGTCAGGTAAAAGATCCATGTTTAAAAAATTGTTGCAGTAATTCAAGACTGCAGTTTGGAAGCAATGTTGTTACAAATAAGCAGTACATTATTTATGTGAATTTTATAATTTCACACCAGAATACTGAATAATAAATGCATTACATAAATAAGTATATAACAAATCACCTAGCCTGAACTTCTATCTAATAAATTATGATGTTTCTGGAGTTCACTACAGAATGTATATAATGAATTATCTCTTCCGGATATTATCCAGTCTTCAGTTTGAATTTTTTGTCATGGACAATTCAAAGTAACCTTTGGCATCCAACCCCCTGAAAATTCTAACCTACACAGACAAGTGGTTTCTTCCACCTCAGACTGTACTCATTATCAATATTATTAGTGCTGCTGCTACTACTATTACCAGAATTACTGCCATAAGTAATTTCAGTAATTCAACAGAGATATTGGGCTGGTTAGTCCAATTTTCCCCACTCTTCAGACAGTGCAACTCTGCCTTATCACGAATTTCTCTCTCCTGCATTAAGCCCTTCTCTACAGTCCTTATCGATCTACCAAATCCCTTCCTACATACCCAGGATGGATTTTCTTATCCTTTCCTTCACTACAAAACAGACTGTGGCAACTAACATCAAATGGGTAAGAGTAACAATTTGCTAAACTTAGTTTAACTTCTGACTGAATCCAGATATGCCATATTGGGAGACCACACAACAGCATACTCTATTTTTCAGGCTCTTTAACATAACTATTTCACCAGGGAAGATTAGAGATACACAATATCTGTCTGTTCTGGTTCTGCTCTAAGAGAATCAAGCTGCAACCTGAAAAAACTTTATTATGTTCAAAAACCCCCCATTTTTTCAAGATGTCTGCACAACACTAGAGGCTGTGTGGTGCTTAGTTGCCAGCTAGGGTTAAATGTTGATCAGTATCAGTATTAATGTAACCAGCTGATTCTGCAAAGGTTGGAATGGTAGTATAGTTCTGCCTATAGGTTCTGTTAACAATACCTTAGTTTGTGACCCTAAGCACTCTGAAGACTCTAAGGACAATAAATGAAACCATGAGAGGCTTTGCCTTTTGAAGAGTAAGCTTAAATGTTGCACAGAACAGCATTATCAAGGCCTTTCAGAAACCTTTTCTAATCCAGCCTATACAAAGGAATGTACTTCACTGCTCTGCCTTGAAAGACTTAATTGACTTCCATGATGTCACTAAGCTTACTGTATGAAAGGAGCCAATGATTATGGAAGGCAATATGCATAATGAAAAGCTTAACTAATTCCCTGGAACTAGAAGTAATTATAACTCTTAATTACCAAATAAGCCAGGCAAATGACCCACAATTACAGTGGCTTTAATGTTATAGGAAGTAAGTGTACTAGGCCTTCCTTCAGTCTTTCTTGCTACCGACACTATCAACAGCACAGCAACATGTTTAATGGATGACAAAAGGTTTAAAGAGGTTCACATAAAAAAAATGGATGTATTAACTTTGCTGCACAGAGATGCTATAAACTGTTCAGTGTCCTGGCCCACCCACATACTAAATTTAGAGATATGAAAGTAGCCAAGTTCTTCCTCATTTTGCATAAGTATTGCAACATCAGCATCACTCCAACTGAGAGAGACAGATGAGATTTATACAGACTTCAGCTAAGATTCTGGCTGCTTCTCTGCATTATTTCTAAAACTCATGTCACTGATCAATACTACTGCTATGAGATGCCTCAAAAGGTCATACTAATATAGGACAGTTTTCACTTTGGAATGAACTAGATGCTTAAAAAAGTAAAGTAGTAAAGTAGAGTAAATTATATTTCACTCTATGAATCTAGAAGAAGAAAAATTAATAACTTAATAAAAGGAAGAAATAATAAAATCACTGCAACACCTCATTACCTCATCTTCCTACATGAAATGTAAGAAAAGTGTGTTAGCTAGGCTTTGGTATGTACAGCAGGCCCTCTACAACCTATATACTGTTACTATCTGGGTGGAAGAGCTACATTGCTAGCAGTGTATCCATAAGTACAAGAATCAAATTATTTACCAGAAGACATAAGATGAAACCAAAAATCATTAGCATAATTAAAAAGGAAAAAAAAAGGAAGTGTGTTACATCTGCACATGATTAGATCACTCTGCATTTACAGCTCTTACATAAGTGCCAGTTCACATTTCAGCCCACAGCAGCAGCTACTCTCAAAATCCAGTTCACAGGACATTATCTTAAGTTGGGTCAGAAGGAGTAAATCAGTTTGGATGGGGAAGAAGGAGGAGAAATTTCAAATTTCTTGCTTGTTTTCAAGACTTGATCAAGTGAAAGAAAGTGCTTCTGTGAGTGACAGTCAGATCTAGACACAGTGGCTCTGTGAGGCAGGGAGAAGGTCACATTTACATGCAGGGTTACTCTGATCATTCCGGATGGCTGGAGCACTCTTTTCACAGAGGACTGTGTGTTTAGAGGACAGTACACTGAGAACTTTGTATGGCAACTTGTGTTACAGGCCTCCAGAAATTCCCAGGCATTTCTGAAACAGTGTCCAATTATCCTGGCAGCAAAAATCTAACTCAATCAAATGCAGCTTGGATTAGCCATAGAAGAGTATTGTTCTTTTATGGAGAACACAAGGCAAATACTCAAGATGCTCTCTACTAAGGCTACTCATACTGTGTAACATGCTGGTTATTTATACTACTTATCTCTAAAAGTGGCCTAAAAAGGAATTCTGTGCAGTGAAATAGTTAATTTGTGCTGCCTTCCCTTCCACACAGAACTACCTTGACTAAAATCATTGACTTTCTAGACAAGTAATACACAACACATTCAAGTAACTGCACCTTGCATGCAGAACCACAGGAAAATACACAGTGCAAGGGATGCATGGAGGTCATTTAGAAACACCCCTGTTCAACAAACATCCAGCCAGAGCAGGCTGCTCAGGGCCTTGACCAGGTGAGCTTTGACTATCTTCAAGGATGCAGATTTCACACACCTCCTGGGTAACCTGTTCCCATTCCTCACCACCTCTATGGTGAAAATGGTGTTCTGAGCATCTAGTAGGAGTTTCTTGTGTTCCAGCTTGTGCCTGTTGCTTACTGCATGATCGATTTGCACCTTGGAAAGAAGCTGTCTCACCTCCATGAGCAAATACATCAGAGACATGAACCAGGTATGCATGGCCAGGCTTCGCGAATGAAGATCCAGGGNATGAACCAGGTATATCCAAAGGAAAAGCTGTTTCGATGAGTCTCAAACTGGAACTGGAAGCAGGTACCAAAAGCTTTTCCTGAACAAACACAATGACCTTTTTGGCACAGGGATTGTCTATAAAGTCAGGTACAGCACAGCAGACTCACAACAGCAAGTACCCTGCCTGTTCTGTTTACAGGACACCACTGCTTGCCCATAACCAACTCAGCAGGTGCTGCAGAATGCAGCTGATTCTCGTGGTGCAATTCAGTTTTTTTAAGTGGTATAATTTTTTGGCAATAGTTCCTTTTTGTTCTGTAAGGTCTCTCCAACCACTATTATTTTCCTACACAGGAAGACTAGCCTGCATACTGAAATGTACATTAATGTGATCTAAACATCATCTTAATTGTCGTATGATCTTTGACAGAAGGTTAATAACAACCCACATAATCTTCAGACAAATTAATTTCATAATTTCTTAAGTAAAGAAAGAAGAGAGGGTGAGAAGAGGCATTCACCATTAAACAGGTTTTCATTGGGAGTGAAAAAAATAGTCATGGAAAAGGTCTTTCTGTTCAGTACAAGCTTCTCATTGAGCTGTACACAAGGCAGTATCACTGGTCTGGAGTGACTTGGTGACATGGAGCTGTGTTATACTTTATCTCTTTATGAACAGAAAGAAAAGTGGTGTTCTTTTAAACTACAAACAGCTGAAAGTTACGTTTTAGAGACTATTTAAGATTAATAGTAATAATTAATAGTGTGAAGCCATAAACTAGCACCTTTAAGTTAAACAAACAAGACACTAACAAAATTCTATTTTTCTATATATTTCAGCTACAGGAAAGAAATATATTAAAAATAGAATTTCTCTGTTCTCAATACAGATTTTCTAAGAGGAAGGTAGACAACGAAGTACAAAAGTAAGTTGGAAAAAATACTAATTCCTAATTTGTTGAATTTGGGTAAACACCTGGACTGAATCTTAAAGACCTTCTGATGGAAACTGGCTTTTTTTTTGTTAAAATAAAAAATTAACCATTTTTAATAACATCTTGGAAGAATAACTTATAGTGTTGGCATGAAATGAATTTGCTTTTTCTTCCATTTTCAAAAGTGTGCAGCCACACTTACTGATGTGGAGACAGATGACACTGTAATGGAACTCCTAAATCTAAAGGTTTGAATGACAAATGTGCAAAAAACACAGACAAAACATTGCTAAGTGCCCATTAGAGAACCTATGATGAGAACATAAACCACTCCATTAGGAAGTGTCTCAGTCACCCCAATACTGAGATAACACATTTTTTCACAGCCTCTGCCTAAGCACAGGGCACCCTTCATCTTTTCAGAGTCAAATTATGTGTATTTACATATTAGTAAGACTACCATGGCATACCACAGTGAGGTATACATTACATTACATTTCTCTAACCATCACAAAACATGACCTGAAAGAAACCACCTCTAAAACAGCAACACAATCAGTTCAGAAATAGATACTGCCACAGGTATTGCCAAGAATCTGGATAAATTGACAGGTAGCTGAGTGCTATGAGCAGCATTTTACTGATAACTTGGAAGCTTCAGCTCCCAGATAGTATATAAGGATTCCCTGAGGAAACCAGACTGCAGAAGGTATGTCAAGGTGACAAAGTATCACTGCCATACAATCCACTGAAAGATATATCCTGGCTACCAGGTAAAATATGCTGTGACTACAAAAATAAAGAGAGAGGCTGTGAGGTGAAGAAGCTAGAGGATCTCAAACACCTTGATTCAGTATACAAGAAGTAGCTCAAGTAATCTCAAGTAATTTTTGCCTTCATTTTTTTCTAATTAGAAATTGTCATTTTCTATTATATTTAAGAAAATTTTGCTTATTGATTTCAACCACTTTTAGTGAGCTGCAGATATGATTCATTATTGAATAGAGAAAATTTATAAATCAGATGGCAAATATATCTGAAGAGTGAGAACTGAAATTTCTCATCCATACATTAAGATTGTCTTGGGGATTTAGTTCTGGGATTGCAGGTCTTGGAGGTATAGCTAAACACATCTGCTTCGTGTTCTTCAAAGGTTTGTAAGTTCCAGTCTCAGAAAGGGAAATAATGTGAGAAAAGACACTAAAACTTCTATTTTCTCCATTTACCTTGCATCTGCAGATAAAACACTTCAATACTTTCAAAGCTATAGAGAACAGTCTCCTCACTGATGAGTAAAGTAGTAATTTAAAAAGTAGTTATATGGAATATCAAGACATAAAGAGTTAAAAACAGGAAAAAAAACCCAGAAAAAACAATACTGTATCTAAACCTACTGCTATTACAATATCAACCAGGTCATGTTTTAACTTTCATATAAAAAGAAACAGGAATGAAATCTTAAAGAATCAAGTGACAATTGTAATTTTAAGCTTCAGATTACCAGCATCTTGTATCTAGATGGAGAGCAAAGATGTTGCTCATGACACTCTGAATGCTTTTCTCAATCAGATGTTCTTGTACAGTGCTGCAGGCTGCCAGCTGAGGTTCTTCACTCCCACGTGTTCTCCTACTTCCCTACCAACTAAAAAAGTTTTCTCCCTGCTTTGGAAGCCTTCCTAACTACCCTCCTTGGAGAAAAAGGCCTAGTGTCCTTCTGCATTCTACTGAAGTATCTGTTTCTAAACAACTAACAATTTTCCACTTTTTAAACTAACCATGACATCAATACTTTGGTGATACTGCTTCTTTCATCGAAAGATAGCCTAGTTGATTATTATTGCAGTTAGAATATAAGGTAGATTTAATTCACATGTCTGTGCATGAAAGCAGCAAAAACAGTTGAATTCAAAGATAAACATAGGTGTAAGCTTGAAAATACAAAGTTCAGTTCTCTAAAATTCTTATTTTTATTGATATCAGGAAAAGCTTATGAAGTCAGCAGGTTTGGCTCTATATTGTCTGCATCATGAACTTGTGTACTTGTTGAAGTTGGCATTTTTAACTTTTTGCAATTAAAGTGATTTTTCTTTATGCTCTCCACAAAAATCAAGCAAACACCCCAGAGCAAACTGTGTGAAAGACCCATAATAAAGGCATTTGCCACTGGAATAGTACTGAGTCTTCTGTTGTATTTATCAAGAAAAGCAAAAAGGTGGTTGGTTGTTTTGTTTCTGTTAGGCAACATAAGCTTTTAATATCTCTAGTTATTCAAACCTTGAACTGAGATTTATTAACCTGTCTAACAAAAGCAATTTTACAACATATACAACTGCAGCTCATTTCAGAACATTTATTGCACTGTAAACAAAAAAAACCACATTCTGCGTAAAAAAATGTGTCCCTTTTCCTTGAAGCAAGAAGGAAGGCACGGTAGAGAAAGAAATTCTAAGTGAAACAGAAAGTAATATTAATCAACCTATTTACACAAAGATAGAAAAAGCATAAAGTTAGACATTAAAACATACTTACAGTGACTAACTCTATTGAAAAAAAAAAATCTTTGGTGCCAGTTAGCTTATATCAAACAAAATCAAATAGGCCACAGAAATGAGAAACAGTTTCTATTAAAGGTGGTCCCAACATGGAAATGACAATAGCCAGGAGATGCAGAACACCCCTACTTTTGGGCAAAATGAGAGGAGAAGGAGAAAAAGAAGAGGAACATAGCTCCATGTTTAGTTTGTGTATTTTGTGCTATGCAAAAAAAAAAAAATAATTTCTAGAATATTACCAGTACTCAGTACCTACTCTACCTTAGAGCAATTCATCGTCGTGGCTAGGCTTCGCGAATGAAGATCCAGGGAGGGCTCCATCCATGCTCCTCATCAGCGCCTTTTCCAGGCGCGCTGATAAAAAGAGGATANGAGCAATTATTACCTAAAAGAAGCCCCAAAGGGAAATATTTTCTTTCTCATACAGTCCACTTCCTAGGATCTCTGTGATACAAAGCAAAATCAACAGATACCTGAATAATAGTCTAGACTATGAGGACATCCCATTTCCTGAGTTAGGAAGTGGGGAAAGGAGGTAGAATGAGGTGATGGGCCATGTATCTGCAGTGCTTGTTGCCTCGCTGAGCTCTTTTGTGGGTCTGCAGATAAGCTTTAATCACACAACCTAATAGCTGCATCCTGTGGTGGACTTTCCTTAGGATCTATTCAATTCTATGCTAGTTTATGCATCACATGCTGCTTGATTCCTAACATACCAGACCAGGAATTCAAGTAGTTTCTTTCACAGGTTTTTGTAACTAGGGCCTGACATACCATACACTAAGCTAAATTTAGAAATCAATAGGAGAAAAAGAGATGCTCAAATCAGACATCCTATTTTTTCTTTCTTCTTGATGCTGCTATTATTTCAATGTTCAGTCTGATCCTAAAGCAATAGAGCACAGCATGTCACAAGCATTATTATGTCTTCATACTGCCGAGTAACTGAAATCCTTTTATTAAAATACAGCATTCTGTGATGGATTTCTTCATCCTTGGACTGACATTGAGCCTGAAGCTCTTACTAGTAATCACTTTACACAAAGCCAGATCACATACTCAACTCAGACAGAGAAGCTAAGGACTCAATTCACAGACTTTTAAAAGTGGTATGAAAGCTGGTGAGACTGAATTGTTCCTGCAAAGAATGGATATATTTCAACATTTCTGAGAGAAACTACACTGAAGGTCTTTTCTGAATAATCAACTTATGGAACATTTTATTCATCCTTCATTAACACTGTCCTATTATAACAAAATCAGTTCCCTAAAACATCAGAGAAGCAAGAAGGAAATTGTTCCACTGAATATGATCCATCTTAAAGAAATTTAAGTCTGTCATGTGCTAACAGCACAGCTGTAAAGACGAGGTGTAAATAGTAACATATCAATAAAACAGTTTTCCACCAGCCTACTCAAAGTCAACCATCATCTTACAAGCATACTTACTCTTCAGCTGATTGCTAAGATGTTAAGAAAAAAAATAAATAAATCAAGTGGCAGGAGAAATGGACAGCAATAAATTGTCCAAATGCCTTACAATTACTACTTAATGCCAGAAACAATAGAAGATGACATCAGTTTTCTAAAGTAAACCTCTTTGAGAGATGTGCCAAAGCACGTATTGCAGCTGACTTTTCTTTCCACTGTCTTCATGAGATTTTAAATTTAGACATGTAGCATCCTAACTGTTTGAAGAGTTTCTTCTGTAATGTTAGCCCTGTCACATTCTGAGACAGAAAGCCTAGCCCCCAAAAAGTAAATGTTTTTACTCTTTCAGTATATACATCATTAACTTATCTACTGTTTCCTCACCCTTCTACACTCCCTAAAAAATGTTGGGGAAAGCATTAAGGACAAATGGGCTACTGCACACTATTAACTCTTCATAATTTATAATGAAGCCACACAGATTACTTAATGCAGTCACAAATTCAAGTTTTCATTTTCACCTTCAAGACCCTATATTATCTGGCCCACAATTACTGTATGTCTTGCTTTTATTTCCTTCTACTCCCTAGACATCTTCTATCCTTTCACTTAATTGCGTTCTTTATCTCCTTCTCCCACTTTCAGCTGTCTTCTATCATGCTGACCCTTGTGCTTTCCACAATCTCCACGCCTACACTCTTCATCCCTCTTCAGCAGTATCTTTAAAAACACACTCTTTCAGGAACCATTGGTATATTCTCTTCTTCCTCTCCTTCTCACTGCTAAGCTATTAACTAAAATTTGTATTGCTTAAACCACTTTTGATTATTGCTGGACCATAGCAGCAGAGAATACAGCTGAAAGCTGGATGATTAACTTAATTCTATCAGAAATGACCTCTGGTAACTGTCTTAACTCTGAGAAAAACCAAGGGACAATACTTGCTTGTCATCTAAAACAGAAACCTGAAAATCTTGTCCACTAAAAAAGCCACAACATTAATCAAATAAATGCCAACCTGTGTGTACGTGAGTGATTAGTTTCTACAAGCTAGTCTGTACTTCTTATAGTCTTAATGTGTGTGTATATATATATATATATATTTCACAGTGCTCGGACAGATGTTTAAAGCAGGCTTCATGCCTATTATTCAGTGTACATGGATTTGATAATTTTTCCCCTCCCTCAGGGCTTTATGTGTACTTAAATACAAATATGATGTACACAGTGAGCAGCATGGCACACAAACAAATTTAAGTGGATAAATTAACCCCCTCTAATTAAAAACTGATTATTAAACCTGTGGTATTCCCTGTCATCAGAGTTGATACACCAAATCTGAGCACAAACTGCAATTCTTTTATCAGTACTATTTGGATAAAAACAAAAAGCTTTCTTTAATGGAATGGGAGGACAGCATTTCTACCACTGCCTGGAACTGTTTTCTACCTTAAATCAGGATCACTTTAGTCTTACTGAAGCTTAACTTGGCTTTGAATCACGCTATTATTCTACGATAAAGAGATGCTGGAATGGAAATGTTAAACATCCTTTTCCAGCAGATAAAGCTTCTTCAGCTCTTGTGTGTGCTACAAGGTCTTTTATCTATCTTAGTCTATCATAATAATAATAATAAAATTCTGAAACGCTGCTTTATGGAGTTCACTTTGTAATCACCTTGTAAATGCATTTATTTTGTGATACAGCAATCAACCTGAGCAAAATGCTTTGCCCTGTTTAGACTATAAATAATTTGTTAGTGTTAATTGATGGTCCTGTACAGTTTTTCTGTTCCAAAAATCTAGACATCTAGACTCTTACAAATCTTTATCTCACAACAAAATAAACAGAACCTTACCATGAACATGAGTTTTCTGAAAATTACCTAAAACCTTAGTGCATTAAAATAACACATAGTTGACCTCAATCTTTTAATCTTTCAAAGGTTTCCAGAGGTCTCTCTATGACAATAATCTACAAAGAAGCAACCAAAAAATTTTGCTAACAATGCAATTCCTTGTTTCAATCTTCATTCTTTGTCCTGAAACTATTGCAAAGCATTGTTACAATAAGCTCTGGGATGACTACAAATGGAATTTGAGATACAGAGAGTATCAGTGCAATCTATCTTTTTGAAAGAGGATTTATTCATGCTTGCTCTAACCCAAAAGACATTAAAAACATATTTTTGGTGAAAACTCTTGTTAATTAAAATCTAATTATTCAATGACTGCTCTATTTGGCATCTCCAAAAAATGCTCAAGGTCTTGAAAGAGAGAAAACTCAGTAAGCAATTTATCATAAAAAGGATTCCCTCCCCCCTTCTTACTACTTCCCATGCATAATTAATATGTGATAATATCCATAATTAGTTCCCTAAAACAATTAGTAATGCATCTCCAGTGACCAGCTAATCTGAATATAATGCTTTTAAAATTTGGAGGTGTAGAGTTTTTTTTGTGCTTACACACTCACCTCATGTAGAAGTACAGAAGGCTGCAGAGTACAATTTCTTACTCTGCATCACATTTCATCAAGCCCCTTAGAAGCTACTTGATGTATTATCAAAACAAATGCAAGGAAGAAAAAAAAATATTCCTGGCTTCCCACTTGTAGGGTACCCCAAAGACTACAAACCAATTATAATTCTACTTTCCTCTTCCAATCAGATAGATTAAGTGAAAGCAAACCTTGACCAGGTTATTTTTCGCACAGAATTCCAATGACTTTTTTCATCTCCAGAAGACAAACACATCCATAAATAAACATACACAGCAGTAACAAGGGCAATGTCTGGAACACTTAAGAGCTAAATTACTTTCAAGATATGCAACATCTCATTTTTCTTCTGCAAATATATAATAAAGACTGCCAGTATGAGGAAGTGGGGGGTGTGAGTATACATGCCTCAGGAGAAGAGGGAGAAGGAAAATCAACCATGTGAACTGAGTGCATGATAATTGAAAACCAGACAAAGCAAACAACTTCATAACTGCCTCCTTCCTTTAATTGGCTTGTAAATATAAAGTAGTAGCGTATTATGGATTTAGGGAAAAGGTGCTTGTGTAGAGCAGATCTTCAGAAGGCTTGGATTGTTAGAGGTGGCAAAGTATCTTGCATTCTTCTCTCTACAGCCATGTCTCTTACACTTTCGAAGCTGGAAGTTGAGCTTAATAATCACAGACTTCATTAACTAGCCTGGGAGACACAAAGAAGGGCTACATGCTTAGACTATTTAGAAGCTGAGGAAGGGGCTGGGTTCAGCTAGCCCACAGGCTGTCCAGCAGCATACCACATAAAAAGTATGTGATATAAAAAGCACTACAGTGCTGTGAGCTTTGCATCCCAAGCTGTAAGCTTCTAACAGTATTTCAAGATAGAGGGGTCTTAACATATAAAACTCTGCAACATTCAATACCTACTTACTTTAAACTGGTAATTTAAAGTTATAATTTATAAACAATTTACTCTTTTACCTTTCTCCAGTGTCTGTCTGAAATCAATAGCTTCTCCAGCAGAAGGAAGGGAAAAAAAGACTTTAAAAAGTATTATATTGTTCCACAGTAGCAGGAATTCAAGAGCCAGGCCAGTACCAGTAACACATACTAAATACTCAAAGCACAACTTGCTATCAAGAAATAAGTCTTCAGTCACACTGCAGAGCAAGAAAAGTAAAAGCATTATGAAATCAGGAAAAAGTTCTAGTCAAGAATCTTCCTAAGCAAACAGCTGGTGTGCTGCATGGTAACTAGGATAATCCCTAAGGAAACCCAAAAACTGGAAGACTGAACTCCTCAGGCTGAAGAGTGCTCACAAAGTTGTTTTCCTCAATTTTTTGAGGAAGCATGCTACACAATGGACAAGATAGGGACAACTGTCTCTTCTGATCAGCTTCTGAAAGAAAACAGAAGTCCTAGATTGCTGTTACATTCTCTATGGAGCCAATTTTCTTGACATTTTAGGAATGTGCTGGGACTACTTCTTCCAATTATGCTTTACAAAAGACTAACGGAAAGAGATGTTTAGTTCCTGAGAAATAGACACAAGCTGTTGAGATTTGGCAATTTTGGATGCACACATGAAAGCAAAAAAACTTGCTTCTCGCTACGAAGTCAAAAAGGGATGTTTCTTCTGAAATTGGCACCTCATCTTGGTTAGAAGACAGACAAATGGAAATGTCCTGTTCTCAAGTCAGTAGATAAATCCTTTCAGATTTCACTTGCTATCCATTCTCAACACTTAAGGGTATATCTGATTGGAACAACTAAACTATCCTAGGTACACACAAGTGATGCCATATTGTTCATTCGCCTCCCAATCACACCATGTACAGCATTGATGTAGGCTTGAACTAAGCTGAAATATGTCTATTTTTACATTTAAAGCTTTTGTTATTTCTAAAATAAAAAAATCTGATTTGTGAACTGTAAACATTCAGGAAAGAGTGCGAGTCAATTTATTAATAAAATGGAAAAGGGGCAGGGTTATGATGACTAAAATATATGATTTCAGCAGCAGGGATTCCAATTTACAGCTCAGCACACCACCTAGAACAGCTGTTTGTGCCTTTGTAGTTTCTGTATCTTATTTAAAGTACTCCTAATAAAATCAGCCTCCAGGTATACATAAGGAATTACAGAAACATCACTAAGAAAATTACTGCTTATCTGAAAATCATAGTAAGTGAACTACATACAGTCTATGCATACACTAAAAGTGGGGCAGTTGCAAGAGAAAAAAAACTGGCAAAGGAAAATAATGATTGGGATAAAAAATAAGAAATAAAAATAGATTTTGGCATCCTTTTTACACAAGCTTAAAATAATAATGGTCACATGTAAGTGCCAAGTAGTAAATCAGTCTTCTTCACCCTCTGTTTTCCTTGTACAATATAGACTAAAATTACAAAATGGGAATAATGCTCTGAATCTCTTATTACTCTTTCACTACACCTTTTGTAGCAAGAAAACCTCAGAAAATTTCTCTTTGAACTTCTCTTTCCTGTGACATAAAAAGTCTACTGAGACTCATAAATTCTAATGTCATTTAATCAGTCTGAAAAATTTTAATGAGCTCTCACTAGATTTTGTACAGATATTATTTGTAACTATGGTATCAATTAATGAATTAGAAATGGAAGAAACCACAAAAAGATAGTGTTTTAATTTAAGGTGATGATTTACATCACTTGGAACTTTTTCAGCAGAACAGACTGATTCCTCAGAAGAGAGATATGACCTTTTGTACGACCATCTTTTCCACATTTAAACAATGGATATAAATGGTATTTGTTTCTTTTTAAAGTATACTACCAATAAGGTCCTTTATTTTACAGAAGTAGGCAAAACAACCAAAGTTCTGGAAAGAAAGTCCTTGACCTGCCACATCCTCACTGCTCACAGTATGCAACACTACATCAAACTTATTTCACTTTGTATTCCCATGCAATGCAAGTACCATTTACATTTGAAGTATGAAAGGCTGAAGAATCTTAGCTAATCATCCTGTATTTATTTGTTCCTCAATAATCCTTCTGAGGAAACAGTAATCACAGTCTAATCCACCTAAAGTTGTTCCTTAAAAATTAGTGCAATGCTTTTTTATGCAGTAATGAAACTCTAAAACTTCTGATCTTATGTTATACTCAGGACAGAAAAGAAGTGAGAAGAATATTTTAAGGAGAAAGGCAATTTAACTTGAAATAAAAACTAAGACATTATTTTAACTAAAACACACATTACTTTTCAAATATTGTCCCTACAGATTTCTATTTCAGAACCAGGATTAGAAAGTTATATATGAGAGAGAAACTAAACAGTCCTACTATTTGAGAAAGATTGCTCAAACTCATTGGTTTTAAATAAGAAAACAAGAATTGTGATCTCAGAGATTTAGAACGCAAGAAAAAAAGAGATGGTTTAGGAAAAACATATGTCCTCTTTACAAATAAATGTTTAAACATAAAAAATACTTAACAGGTAAATCAACCATGAATGTATGGAAGATAAACTGATCTATGTTTAAATAACTGTTTCCAAACTTTGAGTAGTGAAGTTAAGCTTGCAGATTTATGCAGAGAGGGGAAAATCACTACCCTTTCTTATTACTGCACACCACCACATAGCAAATCAGAGCAATGTGCTTTACAAACATGGGAGGAAATGATGCTTTCCAACAATCTCTTGCTTTAACAACATAAATAGCTTTGAAAACAGAATTTGCTGATTTTTTTAATGCTTATAATAAATCTTAATCTAAGTATTTATCACATTGAAAAAAAAAAGTTAATATCCAAAATTTCTCAAAGAGAAAATTCCTAACTTTTCAGTTAATTTTATTCCCTCCCCTTCTTACCTTCTCTGGAGGTGCAGGAGGGTGAAATCTCTTTGCACAAACTAGAAATGCATCAGGCATTGGCTTGCCACACTTCACCTCAGGGTCATCTCCCAACACAATATGATGAAAAAGACTGAAGAAGTCTTTGTGTCTAGCTGTTTTCATCTGAAATGTCACTTCAGCTGAGCTGGTGGCAACAGCTATGGGGATGTTGTGTTTGTGTAAATGACGGATCAACTTATCAACCCCTGCAAGACACATACATACATTTTACATATATATATGTAGGCATATGTATTAATATTATATATCTATTAATAATCTATTAATAATAATACAAATATAATAAATATAATATTAATATTACGTATTAATAATATAAATATATTAAATATAATATTAATATTATATATTAATAATATTAATAATAATATAAATATAATATTAATATTATATATCTATTATTGTATATCTACTTACAATATATTTAGTAGTATTTCAACAGTGTTGTCTTACTGAATATAACAAGCTATTTCAACCAATGTAGAAAAAAATTCTTGCTATATCAGAAACATGCCTTCTCCACACAAAAATCATGGAACATTCCTCAAGGTATAGACTTCTTCTGTCATCAAATGATGCTTTCTCAGAATATGCCAAAAATTGGTTGAACATCATTGCAGAAATACACTCACTAGAAGCTAATTAAGCAATGTCCCTAACATTATGTATGTTTATTATTTCAGATTCTCTGTAAGTGAGAGAAAAGCACACAGGGGAACATTTTCTTTTATGCAGTTATGCTCCTAAAAAAATTAAAATAAATTAAAAACAAAGTCAAAGAAATAAACTCCTTTCACTATATGGTATAGTTTTAATTCCTGTAGCAGATATCCAGTTGGCTTAAACCAGCTGCTAAGAGAGCTCAGTTTCTCTCTTTTCAATTACTGAAGCAAGTAACACTGCACAGAGGAGAGGAGCTGTCAGTCACAATTGTTAATGCCAGAGCTTTATCTTTTGAAGCTATGAACCCAGAGTAATGAATACCTCAAGTTAATGGTTAGACACTTCAATCCAATCCAGCCCCCTAAGGAAGGTTAATGCACGGAACACTGAAAACACAGCAGTCTGTGTAAAAGGGAAATATATTTCATTACTTGGTGCAAGTTTTGAGTCTCCTACGCACAGGTCTTTGCTGCAGCATTCTAAATGCTGGATACCTCTCTCAGACAAAAAGAAAACAACCTAGCAGTGTCTAATGGAGAACAAAAGTGGATGTCTGGTCTTTAGCAATTCACAAGAGAAAATGCCTCCATATCTGTAAAGTCATTTCAGCTCTGCTTCGTGGATGATCCAAACTGTGTTGGGCATAGGGTATTAGCTTCAAGTAGATAAGCCCCCAGTTGACTTTTGGCTCTTGGAAGCAACTTGAGAAAAATTCTTTGTTTTCCTCTTCCATCTGCATGAATTCTTATCCTACTTTTCATGCCTGGTTACACTAAAGTAATCTTATTCCCTTCCTCCTGATTTACTGTCATACTTGAGCCTGGCCCCTGCTTCTCAAAACATTCCTACTCCTCATGTTCATTTACTTCTTTTCTTTGCCACCCCAGCATCTCTGCTTTGCATTTCCCATGGGATCCAGCCTTTCTGCTCCATTTTCATAATTTTACAAACAACAGTCTTACCTGCAATACATTTTTCCCAAGTATAGTCATATAGCCAACTTTGAGAGTTTAGAATTACTACTGACAATAAAGTGTGTATACAATCATCCAATTAAAAACTCAATGGCCATCAAGTATAGTGAAAATTCCTGTGAACTCACTAACTTCTATCTTACTTGTAGGGACCATGTAGGGGATTGAGTCCCATTCTTCACAGGAGGACCCATCAGCTAGGCTAGGCTGTGTAGACACAGTTAGCTTTCTACTCACAACAGCAGCATGAGAATAGAGGACATCTGACCCCAGAGGCAACCAAAATCAAGGCTCTTTAGAAAACCATATTCACATCCACTTCATTTTGCTGTAACATTTCACAAAACAAGCTGTCTGAGAGCTTTCAGTATGTATTTGGAAGAAGAGATTTACTGCTGAGAAAAAGACTAAAGGGAACCAAAGTGCTCCATGCATTGTATAAGCTGTGTACATGCAGTGTGCATGTCTTGCATGATTTATGTCCAGTTGTGCACAAATAGAATCCTTAAGGATAAATATAGCCTCTCTATGAAAAGACTAGTTCTCTTTTTCAAACTCATTTACAGTTCTTACACCAAATATGATGTCAGACCAAACTTCAAGATTTCATCACTCTCTTATGTCAAAAAAAAAAGGTAACATTACCACTCAGAGCTTTGTAAAGTTGATTAGAGTTTTTATCAATTCAGTGGTAATTCCTTAAATTCATAAACTGATTGTATGGTAAAAACTTCAGCAGTCTCTGAATCCCAAACAGAAAACCAAACCAAACAAACAAAAAAAACCCAAATCTCACTTAGAACAAGAAGCACCTGTCTGTTCACTTAAGTCACAAACTGATTAAAAAGAATTTTTTCACGTTGTCTGGGGTGCTACAAGAGTTGTAGCTCCATCAGCACAGTGCTATTCATTATCTACACTTGCTCTCAAGTGAAATCAGCATTGCTGCTGTGAGTGAGGGTGACAGTGTGACAGAGGTGGGGCTATCCATCACTTGGTGTACTTGCCACAAATCTGATGAGACTATGGAAACATAACTCTCAGATGCACACGGGGTTTTTTTGGTCCTGAGACATTAAAAATAGCTCCCTGCAATGGTTAGTTCTTTTTTCATTCAGCTACAAAAGTGGAGATGGAAACTAATAACCTAATTCCCATTTTGAAAGGTAATTAGCTATTAATAAAGAATTCTATCTTCTCATCTTATTGTTCTCCAAAAGTACCAGAGATCCTTCTGGTGGCAGAGAGTCCCTGTTCACCAAATCAATAATCTCATTTTGGTCTAGAAAATGAAATTTTTCTATGGCCATGGAAAAAATACAAGTACTAAAATGTATACAGATCAGAACCTGTGCCAACTGTGTTGCTGACTTCCTTGCAAAAGCATTTCTGTATTGCAGTCCCTTAGGACAATGCAAAGACCAAATGTTTGAAATCAGCAACAGACAGCATCATTCTGAGTTTGCAGATAATTGACTGATCTCTAGGGGGTTACAGGCTCACTGAGCCCAGCATGGACTCACTAGATTTTTCTGCCATTAAAACAATAATAGAAAGGAAAAGAGAACATGGCAAGAAATCTGTTTAACTGTTAAGCGAACAACATGAATGTCATCGTCGCCATGGCTAGGCTTCGCGAACGAAGATCCAGGGAGGGCTCCATCCACGCTCCTCATCAGCGCCTTTTCCAAGCGCGCTGATAAAAAGAGGATAGCAGATAGCACCCTCGAGCCTGCCCAATGGATTTTTTTAGGTGGGACACAGCATGCACAGAGCTGGACCCACCCTTTAGTCCTAAGCTTCATCTGCCAGGGCCTAGCAAGCTTGGATGCTGGCAGCGAGGTCCTTAGGATGGAGGTTTAACCTCTTAGATGGAAGGCCTTACAGGGCTAAATGAGCTGCATCTGCCCGGGTTTGGAATCAGAGTTGTCCTTCTCCTAGGATGACTGCCAGAAGGCTAATGAGCTCATCCTACCCATCCAAGGATTACAGGAACATGGGTATCACTCCCCACACTTTCCCGTGGGCAATGAGTTTAATGCTCCCTCTGCTGTTGGCACAGTTATGGCACCAGGGGCCACAGGAGACCACAAGGGATTTTCAGACTGTGCCTGAGAACAACATGAATGAAACAAGAAATAAATAGCTAAGCAAACTAGACCACTGGTTCCATGGAACTATTCAAGAAAAAAAAAAAAGTGTATGACTTTTGAGTGAGCTGCTATTGGAACTTGAACTGGTTTTCTTCCCTTTTTGTGATTTCTGCCTAGCTTCAATTGGTACTCAAACTGAGCTATGAAATTACCTCCTCATCCCTGCAAGAGACAGTCAACTGCACTTGAACTGGAAAATAGTTTGCACATCACATTCTGCACTGACTTAACAGGAGTTGCAACAAAACCCAGTTATCCTTAAAATGACTCAGGAATGGAAAACATCTGAAAAGTATACACAACCACACCATCCTTAAGTATTTGTGCTTTGTGGTGATGATGAGTCAAAAACCAGAGACTGCTATGAAAGAATGGCATTAATTTAATAAGCCTGGCACCTGTGTAACATGGAGTTAGGTTTCTGTGGCTCTGTGTATATTCTGGATTTATGTCAAGCAGAAACACATCTATACATACAGGTAAACATACATATGGATGAATTTCTTGTGCTCCACTTGTCACTTCTATTCTTCTGACAATCTACTTCCCTTCAATGTAGTAGTGCATTTGCTTGCTATTTTACTCTTGCAGATAACAATGTCTGTACTCTGACAGAAATATTTAGAGAAGCAGCACAAGTGGCAGTCCTGTCATTTTGTCAGTGATGTCTTGAATTAATTCCTTTATCCATTGAAATCAAAACCATGCTTCCTTAAGATTTTTTCAGAATGGAAAATAAACCTAACTATGAAAAACTCTCAAATAGTTATCAAGAAATTCCACATTAGAAATAGATATATTCTCTTCACAGTTAAAATCTGTATTTTGACCACAGTCTGATGTACTGAAGCTTGTCAGTCAGTTCAGCCATACTGAAAAAGTCAAAATTCTGTCTTCAATCACCAATATCTCAGAATTATACATTAAGTGGCATTATTGTAATATATAGGGTGTAAGGCAAGGAACTGCTTTGCCAATCATGTATTTGTAAAAGTTCCACACCATCCTTAACCATCACTGACATAGCTATCAGTGACTGGATTTGGGAATTATCACTGCTTACACAAACATGTGCACAGCTTACTCTTACTCTTCCCAACACAGATAAAAGTGATGCTTTGCTTGAGTCACTTTTTCCAACATCACTGGTCATTAGTCAGCTCTGCTCCCCAACAAATCAAATTTAAGTCTTGGTTTTTTTGGAAAAAACTGTAGAAATTGATTGAAAAATAGAACCTCACCCACCTATTAACTGCCAAAAGACAGATAGAGACTCACAGCATGTCCGAGTTGTCTTATGCCACTAATAAATATGATTATTAACTTTCATTTTCCTTTATATACCTGTAACTATCTGAAAGATCAGCTTAGTCACAGAACACTGTAAATTCAAAATGTCACCACAGTCTTACACCTCATACAAGACATTAAAGAACATTAAGAGGTTATAGAATAAATCCACAAGGATTACATTAATAAATATCCTCAAAAGACACAGAAGTACAGAAGTATCAGATTAAAAAAATCTGGTTATCAGATAGAAGAACAAGTCAGTCCTTAAATAAACTAAATAGCAAAGAGCTGGAGCCACTTCCTTCTAGATTATTAGCATTCATGGCAGTTCATATGCTGCTCCCAAGTAAAGTAGAGATCTTTTCTCCCAACATAGCCAGTGAGCATACAGCATCTAAGTTAACATCAGTTCTACTTTAGGAAATAGCCTGAAGAAAGTTATCACATTTATTTAGTTGAACTGAAGAGATAATCAGTTGAACAATTCGGGAATGATAAAGATGTTCACTTGCTTGTCCTAGTAGGAATTTTGCTTATTTAATCTATAACAGCCCAGCTTCAGCAAGCCCAGAATTCACATTTTGAACGCAGGAACAGTGCAAAACTCATGTTTCCTTCAGCTAATCTGTTCTATCACCTCATTGCAACTCTGTTCAAGACAGCACAGTCACATTATCACAACCCTCAGCAGGCACAGAATATCCACTTAATGGCATCTATTACATGTGCTGTTACCTTACAGCAACTCTTTTCTGTGCCTCCTAACATTTCATCCAGTCCATCCCTCTGGCATTTTCTAAGCCCAGACTAGGGATTTTTTTATTTGTATTGCAAAAGATATAGCTGCAAAATTAGTCCTAGAAGTTTGACATGAAAAATGAAAACGACATTCCTCCTTCTTTCTTATTTTCCTGGAAAGTTTAACCAGGCTAACAGGTTTAGGTGAGTCTATGAGTGAGAAATTAAAAATCTTGCATATAAAATATATGAAAGATAACTAAAGAAGTTGGCTGGACAAAATACTCAAGTTTTTAAGATGCATTAAGAAAATACATATTTTACTTTTGCTGCTTGTTATTTACTCCTAACTTATATTTTTAACTTTCATCCTTTTTAATGTATTATGAAACTAGGTATAAAAAAGCATCAAAAAATTAAAACATCATTAATGCACTGTAGAGACTGTCAAAACAAATAAACATATATTCAAAGAGAAAAATATTAGAAGAGTTAGACTTGTTATAGTGACAAGCAGTTACTTCACTTCTAATACATTTTTTTTTATTCCTCCTCCTCTCCTCTCACATTTTTTTTCTTCATAAAGTGTTGATATTTGTTCCAGGAATTTTAACATTGCACAAAAAGTTAACAGCAATCCTAGCTTTAGTTACTGGTTGTCTTGCATGGCAAAGGATTTTCCTCTAAGCATTTCAGAAGTAAATGTAATGGAATATAAAAGTATGAGTTCACATCACAGATAAGATTTATCCTCTTGCTTATCTTGAGGTACCTGCTTTAAGCTCAGTCACTAGTAAAAGATATATACCATCAGAACGTGACAGAACTTACCTGTCTTAGGATACCCTGAGAAATCCCTGTCCATTAACACACAGCTAGCTCAGACACTATGCTTAAATTTCAGTGTTCAGGTTAGGCAAGATTAATCCCACCTGAAACAACCCATGGGGTCATACACTTGTCTGCTCATTTACAAGTGTTTATTCTTAACAAAGTCAGGCTATAGTCATAGCCAGAGAAAACTAACTTGCTGAGTTGCCAACAGCAATTATAATGTCTAGTTTACAAAACCATATTCATGCACATTTACATATTGTCTTGATTTTGCTCAGACAGAATCCTAGGCCATTGATGATCTGCAGGCCATTAGCAGCTTTTACCAGGGCAGCTGACCTGAGTTGGTTTAGAGATGTATCCCATACCATAAATATCATATTCAGTATAAAGGGAGAAGTTTGCTGAAAAGAAGGGAGACTCTTGCTTGGGCTCCTCCTGAGGATTGCCTTCCTGTTTATCATGACTGTTGTACCTTTGCTGGGCTGAATATAACTTTATATACTTTATATTGGCATTGGTATAGTTTTGTTATTTCATTGCATCCATTTTCATTTCAACCCATGAATGATTTTCTCCTTTTCCCAATTCCACTTCTCTGTTGGGGAGGGGTCATCAGGTGATAGAGCAACTGCTATAGTTTAGCCCCATGTTTGGGCTAAATGTAGACATGTAGGTTTTTCTTTTTTTCTTCTTTTAAAATATATAGAAAAAAACTATTCTCCAAGTAAATAAGAAAAAAAAAATCAGTACTCATTAATAGGTAAAATCACTTTAACAGGTAGATTTGAGTAAAACTTGCTAAAACAAGTGTGATGAAACAGAATCTGTAAGACAAATTTATGTTGAAGGCAGATTAAGAAGTTCTGCCTTAGTTAGCACCAAAGTAACTCCAGAACCAGTTTATAAATAATGAAGAGAAACATACCTGGCATTAATTCAGCAGTAGGGAATATCTTCTCCTGCTTCATTTTACTTTCATGTAATAACTCTTCTTTGGTTATTGGAAGATCTAGAACATCTCGAATAATCTGTGCCCCTTCTAGGGCTTTTTTACCCATGACCATGGATTTCACATCCCAGGTATAAGTCTTTCCAAAACGTGCACAGATCTCTTCAAACACTACTGTGTAGAGACGCTCAGTATCTGCCCTCCAAAAGAAAAACAAAAAACCCAAGAAGTTAAACACATGTACAGGCAGCTGAGCAGCCACTCTTACAAGGAACACCACAGAAATGGTCACAGAGTCAACTTCCAGGAGCCAGAGGGCATATCAAAGTGGACAAAAGTGCCTCCCTTTATTTGCAGAGGGGAAGCTAGACTTCTAAGATCATTTCAGAGGTACCTAGGCTCTTCCAGTTGTTACTTCTGTGTCACGTCTGTTGTGATTGAAGGTCACCACAAAACTATTTGGACCTGCTCTTTCATCATCTTTCTTTCCTATAAAAGTTAGCAAGCAGTGTTTTAATTAAAGCACTCCATTTATTCTTTGCATGAGGAAGAAAAGAGAAAGAAATCTGTTACTTGGGGGATGTCATTACATATTCCATGTAAATTACAAAAAAAAAAAAGAAAGTAAGAGTTTCTTTGAAAGGAAGCTTCAGAGTGGCTTCAAAGACACTACAGTCATTATTATAGTGCTGCTGGCACCTCTGCATTTACATGCGATTACTCAAGCAGAACACACCCACTTGTATTTCCTGCGGGTTTCTGGCAAGAGTAAGCTTCAGGCTGAATTTTGCCAGTGAAACTATTTGCTTCCATATCAAAGGCAGTTTTAGTTTTCAAACTAATTTATTTTAAAAAAACCAAACCCACAAACAATCCTTCCTGTCTTTCCCCTCACACAAATCTTTGAAAAAAGAAGGTCAATAACATTTAATTTAACATTAAAAGAGGAAAGAAAAGGCCTTTCAAGTTTCAGCTTCATTTCAACAAAGATCTTGAACAGTAGCTTTTCTACCAGGTTTTTTTTTTAGTCCCTCTTGAAATGCAAGTTACTGCTGCTAACCATGCTTTAATTTCCTCCTCATGCATGCCTTTGCCTTCTGCATCTCTTGAAGTATGTTTGTTATTATCACTTTGGCAGTGAAAGACAAAAGCAAAGAAAGTAGTTGCTCTTATGAGATATATTTAGAGAAATTAGGGAGTTCCTTTATCAACATGCCCTTTGCCATGCAAATTTTTTATAGGAATAATAAAATAGTGAATTTATTCACATGGACATTGCCTCACTTTCTGAATATATAAGAAGTACTCAACAGAGTTTGAATTTCAAGCTTTAACATAGATACTAACATAGATCCTATTCTTTTTCTATCCTTAGCATTTCTTTCAGAAGGAATCTGAGACTTTTTTCTTAAGATAGCAGCAGTCATACAAGACAAACAAAACCAGTATAAGCAATGTAAAAGACTAGCAACCATACAACTATCACTGGAACAGGTCTGAAATTGAAACACAGAAACACTGTGTGTGCTGAACGCTCCTGAGTTAACAAAACAATCAGGAAAAGTAAAAGAAAGGAAAAAAAAAAAAGAAAATAATTTGAAGTATGCTCATTTAAAACCCCCAATATTTAGTAGATAACTATCTTGCAATTTGTGGCAAAAGGTCGTTTTTGCAGTTCCCTACTAACATCCTTCTATTCACACTTTCACTGTTGTGAAAGTTTAAAGATGCATGACTATGGTTACCTAGAATGGCTAAGAGGAAGAAAACAAACAAAACAAAACAGAAGTTTAACAGTTGACCTCAGAGTCACTTACAGAATCTTAGCAAGAGTGAGGCTGAGGAAGGCAGGCAACAGAAATTACTTTCTGCACAATAGTCTAAGTGTTATAGCACTAGTCCAGAAAATGAGACTCAGCCTTTCAATCCACCCTAAGGGCTTGAGCCTACTTTGCTAAGATGCCATGAGAATTGGTTATGCTATTATGTTATATACGTATACATACACACACATATAACATAGACAACATTTATAGGCTTGTGTGTATAATATATATAAACCACATAAACATTATATATATATATATACACATATATAGTGTGTGTATATGGTATTATGCTTTAAAGGAAAAAGCTACCTTTTCAAGAATAAAACTCAGATGAGTAGCCAGTGAATACAAATCTACCTGGAGCCTTTTGACTTATGGGCTCAGTAAAGGGATGTTGGTTCAAACCCCTTAGCAAAGAAGGTCTCCTCAGTAGATGAGGAACAAGAATGTTCTATTCTTTGCTGTAGTATTCCCCTCATTTCTTATAAATGAACTGGCTTATGAAGAAAAAATATATCTCAATTTATCACCTTTCAGAGACACCCACTTCAGTCACTGTCACAGGAGGAAATAAGCACTGCTTTTATGCATGCTCAACCTAAATATTTGAGCAATGCCTAAATTTCAAAGCATGTGGTGATGATGTACCCAGCCAGAGGGCTGAACCTGACACAGTCTGGCTCATCCAACCAAACAAAATGCTGCTGCAGTATTCATGTCTTCTATCTTTTGACTTATTTACTCTCATAACCAGTGCCATTTAAGTTCATCTTGTTCTTACTTGGAAGTTAAAGAAAGGTGAAGCCTCTATTAAAATAAATAGCAAGCACCAAATAATGGCTACTTCAAAATCATCACACAGTTATAAAGAGCAAGTGATGTGGTAAACCATTTTCTGTGATTGATAAAGCATAACTTTCAAAGATAAAGAAAAAAATAATTACTGTAATTGCTGAAAATTAAAATTGCTCCTTGCAATTTAATTGAGCAATGATTTGCAAATCATTATATTTCTGATTAGCACTTAGAAAAATTCACTGAAATGATCCATTATTCATTTTAGAAGGGAGCAGGCAGAAGTCTCTTCTGGAGCTTTAATTTTTGCAAATCTATTTCTTTTTTTTCTGTTGTACTAGAATATTAATATAAGTACACTCCAAGATACAGAAATACGAGCCATGGTGATAACTTCACTAAGTCCAGAGAAGCACATTGCATTGGCTAACTCACTCAAAGTATTGTCAGTTTGCTTGCCCTTCTCTAACATGAGAAAACCTACCATAAATCCAAGTTATTGCTAACAAACTTAAAAAGGAAACACATTTGGTGTCTAAAAAAAAATAGGTGCATAGAACTCTTCCCAAATGAGTATCACATATCTGCCCCTCTGGGCTTATATTACTAGGACAATTCTTGAATGGCAGCTACAGAGGAAGCTAATTTCTCATTTTATATGCACAAAAATATTTTACTTCTATGGTGAGAGGAAGAAGCTTCTGAACAAATCCAAAAAGCTTTTAATTTACATTAATACAGCAGACATAACACTGTCATGTATTCACATATGAACTTTATCCTTTTTAATGCCACAGGGAATTGAAAGAAACAGTTCACAAATAAACTATGCAAACACTCTTCTGATGTGGAGCTGTAAAAAAATACTCCAGCATCAATACAAAATACCCCATGATAAAGTAAAGAGAAGTCTGTATTTCAATTCCAGAGTATGAGGGAATCCAACTTTGAAACAGCAGGCAGTTTAAATGACTTAATTCAAAACATTCTAAAACTGTATTTATTAAACATCAACTATGTGACCACATTCCATTAGTTTAAAAATGGAAAAGCTACTGATTATTGGAAACTGCCTGATATGCTTTCTTAGGCATTCACACAGGCCCTTTACCTTTAAACAGTTTTAAAAGTCGTTTTGAAATGAGATATTCCAAGGCACTTGGATAAAGCTACCATGAAAGGTAGATGAAAACAAAAAGGTTTCATCCAAAGGATCCCCTAAAAGGGTCACTAGGGTTATCAAAGTCAGCAGAAGAATAACGAAATACAAATTAAGATTTTGCTTGGTTTACCCTGGCTGGATGCTAGGTGTTCACTAAAGCTGCTCTGTCACACCCCTCCTCAGCTGGTCATGGGAGAGAAAACACAAAACAAAAGGCTCATGGGTCAAGATAAGGACAAACCTCAAAATTCATTTAAACTAAATTCTACTCTCTCTTGTTTAAAACGGGGAAAATAACAAAATAGTACAAGCGATGTTGTATAAAAAGTCATAGAACTTACCCACATTACAATCATGGAAGAATACAGCAATCACAAAAGGTAACTTGTCTCACTAACATGTCAGTGAACCCAATTCACATGAGGACTACAGGAAAAACAGAAAGTTGGAAGAAGACTCTCTGACAGTAGCTATTATGGTTTCATTTTTAGCTATCTCAAAGGAGAGAGGCTGCATCTTATTCTGCTAGAGAATGGTTCTGGGCATAATGGAAATGTTATGTTATGACTCTGTTTTGATTGTGACAACTTAGAGTTACAAGAAACATCACTGTGTATCCTACTAAATGAAATAAAAAATACGTGTTCAGAGACTCAATGACTGCAAGAAACTTTAGTCTGTTATTGCATTCTTCCATATGATTAATGTGCTAAACATAAAACCAAACATTGTGAACTGAACTAGGAGTCAATCCACTTGCACTCAGTCTTTTTTCCCTTCTACCTCAGTTCTGCAAGCCGAGGTCAAAGCTTACATCTTGAGACACAAACAACTTCACTCTCCTGTGGCTGGAGTTTAATAGACTGACAAAGGAGTTACTTCACTGGGGTGTGCTTAGTTCTACTGCAACAGTGCTTGCAAAAGACAGGCTGGCAAAATAAATGTTCAGTTGCTTTCCAAAAATAGGCCCAAATTCCTTCCCTCCATCAAAAAACTAAAGAAGAAGAAACCCAACAAATCCAGCAGCCTTTCTCTCACTACTCAGAATTAGGTATGCATCTCCTGAAAACAAGTCTGAAAAAGTCACAGAGGTACAAGCAAGAGACAATCAAGCTCACAGTTTCTGAATATAGACATGTTAGACAAAGAACACATTTATAATTCCACAGTAAGTAACCTGAAATTCTATTTACAAAAAAAAAAAAAGTACTCCATAGCAACAATTTCATAGAATCATAGAATGGTTAGGGTTGGAAGGGACCTCTGGAGCTCATCTAGTCCAACCCCCCTGCAGTGGGCTGGGACATCCCCAACTAGATCAGATTGCCCAAAGCCCTGGCAAGCCTCACCTTGAATGCCTCCAGGGATGGGAACTCCACCACCTCCTTGAGCAACTTGTTCCAGTGTTCCACCACCCTCGTGGTGAGGAACTTTTTCCTAATATCCAGGCTAAATCTACTCTTTTCTAATTTAAAACCATTGCCCCTTGTCTTTTCACTACAATTTACTATCACTCTGCTTGTAAATATGAGCTTTTTTTGAAGGTGCATTACAGGCAGCTTCATAGTTACAAAAGGATGAGAAATTTAAGGAAGGAAGGAAAAAAATTATTCTCTCTGATTAACACCTGACAAGGTGTGGCAAAAACAATAGCTAGAAACAAGCTAAATGATGTAAGCATCATTTATGGAACTATATGTAGTAACTATAAAAACAATTATGAACAGTTGAATTCAGTAGTACCTAAACAGATCTGAGGCACAGATTCTACAAGGAAGGAGAGGTTACTAACACCTAAATATGAAATATCTCTGAAAAACATCATTTGTAACAGAAATTGTTCAATAAACAGTTTCCCTGACCCCATTCCAGTCATTTTCCTTTGCTTCATCTAAAACCAAACTTGCAATTAGTAAAATACAAAGTGTCTGTATCATTTGCTGAATGCACTGAATTGGGCCACTGGAACTTAAAAGGATTTCAACACAAAATGATGATAAGGTTGTACTTTTTGACTCATTTACGTTCTGAAACTCTTAGAAGGGCTAACATGTTGCCCTATTAACAGGTGAGATCCTGACCTGGCAGCCTGCCTGTCCCAGGCATATAGCTCTCCTCTCAGGGTACTTCAGGGAGCAACCTGGACAAGGAAGGTTGTGTGTGACAGATCACACAGATCACAGCCACCTAGAAATTTTGCAGTAGTACAGTGTTAGGGTTTTGGGAGATGCAGCTGTTTTCTAAAGGTACAAAGACTCAGGAAATAAGCAGCTAAAGAACACAACAAAAAGTTCTTTAAAACTTTGAATACATTTAGCAGGTATAACCAAAACTTCATTTTGTTAAATCTGTAAGAGAACTCTAGGGGTTTTTAATGGAAAAAAAAAAAAAAAGTAGAATTGGCATTAATATAACAAGTGCTACAAAGATGCAAAACCTTTTTTCTTTCTTTTTAACCTAACCTTTTGAACCCAAAACTTCAATTTTATCTTGTATTCTGCAGTGTTTCCAAGTGCACACACTCATTACCTGCTCTCTGTCACAGGTTTGAAAGCAGGTAAGGGGAAAAGTTCACTTCCTTTTTGACAAAGGCAAAGCCATGATAAACATTAAGCTATGCAAAGCCAATGGTGAGTCAAATATTTTAAGAAACTAAATTTTACAAGACTGTACAATTTGCAGTCAACTGCCATATAAAAAGTTTAAAGTTCTAGAACACAGAAAACCCAAACAGCAGCAGTGTTTCTTGCTCTTTTAGATGTCTTCATTCATGAAAGATGAAGACATTCAAATTAAAAATGGGAAAAGGATAGATATCATGAAAATATGATCTACAACAGTAATAACAATGCAAGTTATTAGGCAGTGGAGTAGTAATTAGACAGAACACCTCAGTGGCCCAAATGTATTCATTTTCCTGAAATATGTTCCCCGTGAAACAGTGGGCTTAATTTTTAAAGACTAGAAGTATATTGCATTGTGATATACTTTCTGGCTCCTTCTCCCCTAAGCCACAAAGCAAAAAATGTTTTGTTAGTCCAATAATAATATAATGCTATAGAGAGAATTCACTCTTAGCATAAAAAGATCCATTACTTCACATGGCACAATTTTTTGCAGTAATGGTCTTGAAACAGAAGATGACATTATCCAAGGTTATGTCACTTTCCAAGCATGCACAGATCTCTACTCTTTTGCCCTGAAGACACAGGTCAAAGGAGCTTTCTGTATGCAATTTACAAAACCAAGAAACAATCTTTAGCATAAAGCAATTTATTCAAAAGAAATTATGTCTCATTGTACTCACACTCCACCTTAAACCCATTAATTTCTTCCACTTTGGACCTTTAGGTATGCTATAACCCCAATTTTTTCATTAAACACACCTGATCTTTTATTTCACTCTTCTTCCAATATTAGTGCAAATTTCTGCCTCTTCATTAGAAATGTTCTCAAATGAACAGTACCAGAATCAAACTCATAAAACATGTCAATCCAAGAAAAGATACTTCCTCTCATGACTTGTCAGTAATCAAACAAGGGTCTACTAGTTCGAACACGTATTCTGTGGCAGTTTACATTACTAAAATGCTAAATGGACCTTTTAATTTTAAAAACAATGTTCAAAATGATTCCCTAACATGAGCAGGCAACTTGCAGTATACGGTGACAGTGTGAAAGAGAACCTGAGTGAACTACTACTTATGCACAGCAGACAATCAATGCCCAGGAGTGAAGAAAAGGGCTGAGCTGCTTGGCAGCAATCCCAATAGTTCAGTACCTGCAAGTGTAGGACTGCTGCAAAGGATTAGCACGTATCTATCCTTTGGAGAGTGAAGGTTACACCAGGGCCACTCAACTATTACACCAGGTCAGAGAACACATAGTAATGAGCTAGGAGAATGAGACACTGTGTAACACAGTACATATACAATGACAAAGGTCTTGAGTAAATTTGTATGGACGTTAGATAGAGACACTGGGCTGACAAGTAATAAACTGAGTTTTCCTTTCAGTTATCCTGCATTATCCTGAGAGGAACTGTACATGAAATTTACCCAAAAGAACCACACACAGGCACAGCACAGGCAAAAACTAACAGCAGAAGAATAAAAGGAATATATGGAGTGCTGATACATAACTGGCCCTCAAAGGGAAGCTTTCAAGTTCTACAAATAAACATGTTTCATCAGAGACACACTAGTCTACTAGAAGTAGGACTTCTCTGATGAGTGTTACAAAAATACTTCATATATCTTGAAAGGAGGAAGAAAAGAAAGAACTCATTTTAACAAGAAACCAGCTATTATATAGAACAGCAGCAAAACCACACTTGGGAAAGAGCACTGTCCAGTTAGATGCAAGTTTTTCCACATTACACCATTAGATTTATTGCCAAAGTACTATGGAAACTGGTGCTTATTATAAGGGGAATTAAAAACTATTAAAAGCTGCATAAGAACAGAAAGCATACATAGACACAGCAAACATTTATACTGTACTGGTTATTGAAGGCAAGGCAGTCAAAGGGAGGTAAATAAAATGGGATAGTTTTCTCCTGTCTAAGAACCAAGAAAAATCTTGATATATGTTGGTTGTATCTCAGTGGATTTGGGGTCAGAATACTGATGTTTTTAGTATTATTAAGGGAGAGGAACAGGATAAATCAGGGCGAGGAGTCTCTGTCTGAACAATTATAAGATACAAAAATGGTCTTGTTTAAATACTTCTCAGTAGTCTTCTGAAATAAATGAGGATCAGTACAGAAAAACATAACAGAAACAACTACTAGCAATCTCTACATTGTGTGAAAGAAAAATCAGTTGTCCATAATGAAAGCAGTATCAAGTTTGAAGGGAGAAGATATTTAGTTTAATTCATAATTCATAGAACCCTCCCGCCATGGGCAGGGAGAATTAACAAGGACAAAATGTCCTTTTGTGTTAGTTAACAATATTCCTGCTCTTTAAAAGAGCAATGATCATATTGTGAAAATTACCATAACCATTAAGATCTGTTGCCAAAGAAAAGAAAAAAGTTAAAAATTAGTTATAAAAATAATAATGAGCAACACTCCTCCCCTCCAACATCAGAAGTATAAATGCCAGTATTCAAAAATAAGATTATCTCTTGAAAAAAATATAACAGTAGAACTCACAGAGAAGAATTTTGCTGCTAAACTGCCCTACCTAGAGAAATTAACTCACAATAAAGCTACATGAGTCAATTACAGCTACTAAGAACAAGAGCTGCAGAGTAGGGGCTAGGATGGCATACAGTGTTAACTACTGCCAGGGTGCAGAATAATAACAAATCCACGGTTCTTAATCTTGTTTTTCTTCTTAAGTAGAAAGAAAATTGGAACACAGCAACTGGAAATAGTGTTATTATAAGGGAAAGTTCTATGCACCTTTTCTTTGTGTGAAATTCTGTTCTGACACCTTGTTATTTACATTCAAAGCAAACTAGTTGGAACTTTACACACAAAACAGTGTATGTAGCCAACAAATGTAAAACCTTATCATCTACAAACAGATTCAAAAATCTGCTTTAGGCACAGAAAGAAACTAATTTTTATAAACAAACTGCTATGTGTATCTTTAAAATCACTAACCAGAACACTTAGACTCTTAGCACCTTCAAAACATACCTCTGCACTTGCTAAAGGCCCTCTGTACAACTGAATGTGTGCAAAAATCAGAAAACAAGAGCCACATTACCAACAATGGAAATCTGAAACGTCTTGGGATTAATTCATTTAGCATGTGGTTATTTTTGTTTTTCTTTTTAAAATCAAATTATTTGGGTCTGGTGCAGCTAACAAACAAAGAAATAAGCACCAAAAATACATTGCATTAGTGTGCAATTTATATGCAATATTAAAATCAAACCATGGATCTTTTGCCTTGGGAGAATTCTTCTGTTAATTTCCCAGGGAGAAAAATAAAATAAAAAATCATTGCTAATGCTGCCCACAGCATTTTGAAATGTGGTAACTACAGCAGAAATGAAAAAAAAAAACCAAAACACCTTGTTCTACAGATCCTCCATTTCTAACCACAAACAACATTCAAGCATGTGGATGGACAATTTGCAAACCAATCATGAGTATAATAAATATTAGATTCTAGGTTAGTATGTCTGTTGTGTCCTTGCCAAAATGTTCCTTGCTGTTAAATGTTAGCTTTCAAGCATATGACAAATCTTATTTACTCTATTTATGGTTAGTTAATTCTCTATGAGAAGCTGTTATACTTATCTCCTAAATTTGCTCATGAAGCATGTATGAGGTATTTTAATCTAATAATATCCTTAATCTCTTTGGTTTTGCAAAAAAAAAATAAAAAATACAAGTACAGGCATAAGGGCAAGACACTATTCTTGCTTCCTTCTCTGTTCCCCAAAATCAGATGAAATGGAGAATGGCAAGAAAGAAAGTTTCTACTACCTAGAAGCAGAAAATAGGCTTATAAGATTGCCAGTTTACAGCTGAAGAAGATTAATTCCTGCACTTAAGCCATAATAGAGGACAATCTAGAGAGGACTGATGTTTGGTTGAATTGGTGCTATTTGTTCTGATGCAGAAGAAATAGGAAGGTGTTTTAACCTCCCATTCTTACTGTAAAATAAAAGACAGCATGCACATAAACAAACTCCAGCATGGAACTCTTAACAGTTTTCTTGTAACAGCAATTTCCTAGGCAACCTGTGCAATGAAATGAAAGCAAGAGTAATTTTTTGACTTCTGACAATGTGACAATGGGTAGGTAACACTGGGGAGAAAGAAAACATGCCAGAGCTTGTGAATCTCACAACATTGCATTGAATTGAACTACAAGTTCATTTCTTATGTATTATAGACCAGAGATTACCTGTATGACCAGCCATGCAGGAGTTGCTTAGAAGCAGCACACCAAAATCCAGCAGTTTTCTCCACACAGTGGATACAGTGAATGCAAAAGCATCAATTTCTGGTCCCAGTTGCCAAAACTATGTCTCACCCCCCTGTGAACAGTCAGAACCAGCTGGCATACCTGTGCCTGTACCATCCAACATGACTTTACTTATGGAGAAAGCATCTTGAAGAACTAAGCTGCTTCAGAAACAATCTCACAGATGACTTTCTAAAGATGCTGTTCCACAACTCTAAGGGACACCAGCAAGGATAGTAATTGATATAAAAATGGTCACTACTTCTAACAAAAAAGAATTCAACAAAAATAAATACATGACTAAACTTGCTATACCAAATTCACATGTTCTCTGCATGTCAGTTTAGCTTTAATTCAGCTTTTAAGCACACTGCTAAGAAATACCTTGTCTTTGCAGTAGTTTTCCTAAGTTCATTTGTCAGTTAGGAAAGGTTAATATTACACATGCAGTTTGTAGAACATATAATTTCTAATTTTAAGTATTTTCAGCCCCCTATAAGTTTAAGCACAGATCAACGAAGTCAACATTCAAACCTGTCTGCGTCCTGGTGGGAGGGTAGCTGTTGGCTATAATTGTGGAACAAAACCACTTGTAATAGCTCAAAATACAACCTATGCAGTAAGTTGAGAAGATAGATCCTAGCAGGCATTACTCTAGCTGTTTATTTCAACAAATTCAACAAATTTTTCCTTCTGTGTCTTCCGTGTTGGCTTTGTATGTTTTTACAACATGCTAAAATGCCAGGATCAGATACTAAACAGTACAACTATTAAAAAAAAGTATGTATTTATCAAAGACCTCTAGCTTCAGTAGTCTTCTGTAGGAAGACTACAGCATTTTAAGAAAAAACATTCTACCATACAATTTCTGCGTATTTATTATTAGGATTTGCTGTAGAGAAGCAAGTAAAAATTTAACACTACAAAAGTGCTAGGGTTTTTTTTGTTGTTGGTTGGTTTTGTGGGTTTTTTAAACTACAACAATACATCAAACATTAAAATTTAGTTATTCCTTTTCCTCTGATTTATACTACACTAAAATATGTTAACTAAACCTTGCTGTGTAAGTGTAATAAAGCACCTTTTGGTTTTTTTTCCTATCACATCTGGAGTTTCTTGAAAACAAAAAGTATTTCAATTATTTTACCTATGAAATAACAACCTGTCTAGAGGTGCTATTCACATATTTTACTTACTAAATATGTAAGTAAAGTAATGTAAATGTAAAAGTAAATTGTAAAAAAAATGTAAAGTATTACTTTCCAGTGTGCCAAATAACTAGCAACTGAAACAACAGACACAAACCCTAAGATTTCATCCACCAGTTCAAAGGAAAAGAAAAAGCAATCCAAAAGGAGAAAACCCCAGAAAAAGGGTGAAGAGCGCTGATTGTAAGAGCTAAAAAAAGAGTGTAAAATAACACTTCAAATAATACAGGAGTCTGAATGAAAGGGGTGAAGTACTTCCATTGGTGCTTCAGGGGCAAGAACTTTCCTATGTGGTTCAGGGGCAAGGACTTCCCCACTGAACTTAAGTTGATATTATCAAGGTGGGAATCAAGGACAACTTAATCAGTCTCAATTATGTTAAAGAGTTAGGGGAAGATCAAGTCACAAAAGATCAGACTCAGTAACACTTCTATGTAGTCTAGCCTTAGCCACTAAATTATATGAATGCAGGTTCTAGAGGGTAACACGTGGATTTTTTCCAAAGTTAAGGACTTTTTAATTGCCTCAGAACTCATTTAAGGACTTCACACTCACAATTATGAAGTATTCACAAATATTTTGGAAATCTTCCCGTCAGAAGATATCCTGCCTTCCTTAATCAGAAGCAAATAGGTAAGCTATTGAAATACATTACATTAGAGCTACTTAATGTTCAATTTTTCATCATTTCTAGTTCAATTCATATTTGTTCTACAAAATAAGCAAGCTTCAGGTGAAAACGTCCCAAAACAGTCACATATGCTTTCACACACTACTTTGTGCTTCACAGCCTGAAAAATGCAAACAGCTATGTAGATACTTAAAGTTACAAAAAGTATAGTTGAAGATATCCAACACTGAAAATTTTGAGCTCTTTCATAGGAAGTAATTTGATGTAGATTCTATAGCTTCTAGAAATATGGAATTCATTTTATCATCTTTAATGAACATGATGTGACACATTAAGAATTTCTTAAGAAAATTAAAAGGGATCTTATGTTTCATGTCAGTTAACCATGTGTCTCATTTAGAAGATTTACAGCAGACAGGTTGGGCAGAAAGTGTCTAGCTTTTCATTATTTTATTCTTACTCCAAAAGTATTCCAAATTTCTTGAAACTTTTTGGAATCTTGGGAAAGTTGTGACAGAACTCAAAGTATTTAGAGGCTGAAACATACTACAAGTCCTCTGAAATTAAGTGTCCATTCTGAAAATCATCAAGGTGGTGTCCTTTTTATGCCTCTGTACTGGAAGACACTCAAGAGTATTTTCAGTTTAATTTTATACATTATTATGGCTTTTATCACAGCTGAAAGGTTACTGAAATGCAACACATTCTTTCTACGCTGGGGCAGTGTCACAGAATCTCTTAGGTTGGAAAAGACCTTTGAGATCATAGAGTCCAACCATTAACCTAGCACTGCCAAGTCCATCACTGAATCACGTCACCAAACACAACACCCACAACCAGGGATGGTGACTCAACCATTTCCCAGGGCAGCCTGACAATGCCTGACAACCCTTTATGTGATGAAATTTATCCAACCTAAACATCCCTGGCACAACATGAGGCCGTTTCCTCTTGTCCTATCGTTTGTTACCTGGAAAAAGAGAATGGCTCCTCGCTACAATGTCCTTTTAGATAGCTGTAGAGAGTATTCCATGAGCCTCCTTTTCTCTAGAATAAACCCCAGCTACCTCAGTCTCTTCTCCTAAGAACCAAGGCGCTTGGACTCCTCCAGCCCTGCAAACTGGAAGCCTGTTATTCACCATACCTGCTCTCCGCGGCTTTTAACCCCAACCTACTCCTCACCTCTCTCCCCAAAGCCACCCTAACCTCATCCAGTTCTCCACCATCAAGGGTAAGCACACCCTTTTCAATCTCAGCCCCCAATCTTCTAATTCAGGCGAAATTTGCCCATGAAAGTCAGCGGGATGCAGGACAAGGAGAAAGGAAACAAATCGTTTCCTGTTGCTTTAATCTATTCAGCCGGGTTTAAGCAATGCCGCCCCGGGGCGGCCTGGCTGTCCGCCCATACCAGGGAGGCCATGAAGGAGCGACCGTAGGTGAAAGGGCACGCCAGGCCAGACCAGTCCAACCCACTCCTCTCCCCGCTACCCCAGGAGGCGCCTCGGCGGAGGGGCGGTGCATCGGGGCGGGGATGGGAGGGGGCTGCCCGCCGCCAGCTACAGCCGCTCGCCGCCCGGACAGACGTGGGGAGGGGGTCTCGCGGCACAGTAGGACCAGCAAGTGTGGGGCAGGGGCCGGGCTGTGGTAGGGGAGAGAGGCGAAGGCTACACACCCAGCAGGAGGCCGTCCATGTCAAAGATGAGGTGGGTGACCGGCCGCAGCACAGCTGCGGAGGAGGAGGAAGCGGACATAGCAAGGCCGGAGCAGCCTGGAGCCCGCGTGGCAGCGGTGGCGCAAGCGCGGTCCTCTGCAGCGGCAGCAGCTGAAGGGAGCGGGGCGGGCCAGGGCGGAGGCGGGTGGCAGTGGCGAGGGAGTGTGTTCGCGCTGAGAGCGCTGTTGGGCGACCTGGCGGCACCGCTCCGGGGCACTTTCTGTTGTTTTTTTTTCTTCTTCTTTGGAAATAAAGTCCAGTTCTCTTCGTGGGGCCTTTTCTGCTGGAGGACTCTTGTTTCGGAATCCCCGTTTGGTACTGCTTACGGGAGAGACTCAGGAGTTCCTCGCCTTTTGACATTTTTAGACAGTGCTTCCTCACCAAACTTTTGCGTGCCTGTGTAGAAATATACAAGGGTAGTATTACCGCCGGATCATAATTGGAGGTATAAACAAAAAGGCGCAAATCTATGTAAAACTGTGGGAAAAGAGTAAAGTAATGGGTGTGCAGACGCATCTCTTAAGGGTTGCTGAGTGTCAAAGTGGTTAACGGTGATTTGGTTTGGATGGATTCTAAAGAAACATTCAGGAAGTTCTGAAGTTCAAGAAACAAGCCGGTGTTCTTGAGATGGAGCAAAATCTTCCTCACAGACACATCATCTGATTTTGACTGCACAGTTGTGAGGGAAAGAAGTAGCTTTCCTCATCAGTCTTCCCCTTTTTATTTTTTCATGCAGACAACTCACCGTTGGCCATCGAGATTGTTGAAATACCAGTTGCAGAAGCAGACATGAGAAGATCTGTATCTGGCTCCCAAGGTGACTTACTGGCTTGAAGATTTGTAATGCTTGCAGTTCAGTGTGAAGGCAGTTATTATTTGTGGCTTTTGCATATGGGAAGCCCTTGTCGCTTTTGTCTGTAGGTAGGCCTCTCAGAAGTTCATTTCTTTCTGGTGGTACCTTCATTTGAATTAGCATTACTTGACCACTTTTGCAAGTTGGTGGTTTTTGAAGCTCTAACTGTAGGTGCCATGCAATCATATTCAATTTTTAATTTAGCCCGCTTAAACACATCTTACATACCCCCAAAACCTATCCCTTAAAAGAACCTTCAGCCTACCTTTGTGAGAAATAGACAAGTTCTCATACCCTCTCCTACCTTGGGAATAAGAAGACAGATAAAATATTCTTAGCCTTTACTTGTACATTTTTAATAATAAAACTTGACTTTCAAACAAAGTTTTCTGAGTTTTGGATTGGTTTTATCTTCAGTTTTTTGTTTGTTTGTTGTTTGGTGGGGTTTTTTTTTAACTTGTCTTATTTTGTAATGATTGTGTTCAATAATGCAGCTTAGGCCCTGCCTGCATAGGCTAGGAAAAAAGACTGTGCCCCATGCCTTTAAATGTCTCTTCAGAATGTCATGTGTAGTCACAATATACATCTGTTAATTCTTGTGAAGATTTAAGAAAATGGGCCCTGTGCTTCTAGATCATTTTTTTTTTTTGTAACCTTACAGTATGAATGTTAATATTGCCAAAACTGTTTTGTTTCTGCAATAAACACTGTGCAACAACTCAATGTTCTAACTTTCAGAGAGCAATGCATTCATTTCCTTAGTAGTTCAATTAAGTGCATAGTTAGAACAGAAACATAAAATCATAAATACAGCACATCCAAAAAAGTGTTAAATCTGTTAAAAGGAATAAAACTTCACAGTAATTTCGATACTTCTAATGGTAGTATTCTGCTTTCACAAGAAAGAATATATTTCTATTATAAGAGTGTACACTTGTGGTAAAAAATTCAAGAGGGTGGGTAATGAAGTTGTGTTGCGGTAGTACCTGAGGGGGATTTAATCCACTTTCTAATTATCAAATATTCTGAAAAGACCATCTTTAAATGTATTTACTGACATAGTAATACCTGTACACAAGTACAGAAAAACAAGCTAACACAAAAAGCTGCATCAGTCAGATATCTTGAGTCATTGTTCTAATTAAAGAAAGGGTAAGTATTTTTATCACAACTCCACCTCCTCCACCCTCCTCAAAAGGGGAGATAATTACTATTTTTAGTATGGAAACCACCAGTTCATTTAAGAAAACAATGCTTATGCAAAACTATTGAGTATTTAAAGTGGAAATAAATCCTAAAGAAAACTTTTATGAAAAAAGCCCACAAAATCAAAGTGTAGTACGGAAGATGAACTGTATATAAACTGGATATTAGAAAGAAGTTCCTCACCANAGAAGATGAAGAAAGAAGAAGAAAGAAAGTTAGAAAGAAGTTAGAAAGAAGTTCCTCACCACGAAGGTGGTGGAACACTGGAACAGGTTGCCCAGGGAGGTGGTTGGGGCCCCATCCCTGTAGGCATTCAAGGTGAGGCTTGCCAGGGCTCTGGGCAACCTGATCTAGTTGGGGATGTCCCTGCCCACTGCAGGGGGGTTGGACTAGATGACCTCCAGAGGTCCCTTCCAACCCAAACCATTCTAGGATTCTATGAATCTTTTTAGGGTTAAGTGATCTGTACTAGAAGTCTTACCATGCACATTTCAAGACAGGTTACCTGGCAGACTGATGACCTCAGTTTGCTTTACTCTGGCAGATCAGATCAGAGATAATCAGTGTAATGTTAGCTTACTTGATTCATCAAAGCTATATTCAAACACAAAAATCCTCTCAAAACAGGTAAACTGTTTAAATTTATTCAGCATGACTAAGTCGTCTTACTAACATAATGAAATTGGATGGAAGTCCAAACAGGACTTTTAATTCATGGTAGAGAATAGTTTTCTAGATGCATAAGTAAGTGAAAATGCTGAACTAAAGTTTTATTTGGGCTGTCTTAAGTGTCTATCTCAAACATCTCAGCAGTAGGGTTTTTTTTGTTGTTGGAATTTGTTTTTAAGGAGTAGTGAAAAGGAGATTGAGAATTACGCAATTGATGTATTTGCTACTTTATTAAGCCTGGTTTGAGTGATGAAAACTTTGTTTTAGTAATTTCTGAGCTAAGAATACTGTGGTAGAGGTACAGTAACCATGAAATCTGATAATTATATGCCTCTAAATCTGCCGTGTTACTGAAAAGGGTGAACTTGGGCTACTGAGATGTAATCATGCAAGTAGACTTGAATCCTATAAAGTGTGAAGAACATGGTTAACTTCATGTACCTTTTTGCATTAATTTAACTTGCTATCTGGGGATATACCAAATCAGATGAATGTATCTTTGCTAAGTTCTAAATTGTATGGTGTTACATGCTATATATACATGCTGAATGTCCAGGATTTTGAATGGCTATAAATTAGCTGCCTATCAGTAGCCCTTCTTACCCCATATAAGTCCTTTTCCCCTGCTTTTGTAATATGATAAAATTACTTTGTTTTTATTGTTCTTGCATGTGAGATAAGGTGAAAATACTCAGGTGTGTATCCATGGAGTTATTACTTATGCAACACAGTGTTTTAGGTACAGAGTCCTCATAATCTTTTTTTAACGTTTGTGTGTTTTTCTTTTTTCCACATCACTGAAACCTTTCTGGAGAGTACAAGCTTCAGAATGTGTTTAATTATTTTCTTAGGTAATACACTTGGCTCAAAAATTGCAATTTCCTTTTTCGTTATTTCATATTGTGCTCAAAACATGGATTTACTTACATATATCATTGATAGGAGTATCACACATTATGTGCTTCAAAGAAATAACTATTTCTCTACTTCTGCTGGCACCTTGGAAAAGAGGATAAACAGATTATAATCCATTTGGTTTAAATATTAAAAAAGAATCTAAAGGCTTGAATAAATCCACTAATTTAAAAGCTTTCACAATGATTTACGTAAACAGCTGTTAAACCCACTACTAGAAACAAATTACTTGGAATAATTTAGAGCTAATTCGGGTATCAGCTGAAAGTCACAACAGTTGCTACACTAGAGCCTATAAACCCTCAGAAAATGAAACTCCTTCCAATGCTGGAGGTAACAAGCAAGCTGCATTTCACCCTAAGAATATGAATTAAATGAATTTTATTTATTCAGTTCATGTTTTTATGGTTGCAAAAGGGAAAACAAGGGTCTGTCTCAAGGCAATTAAATAATATACACCTACTGATCTAAGTCATGTTTGAGTATATAAGTCAAAAGGGCATATATCCTCTTTAACTAGTCATACAGGTCTTCTTACAGCCAAGGAAGTAGAGGAAGCAGAGCTATCATTTTTCTGGCTTTTGATATTTGCCACCAAGTAGAAGTGGCTTAGTTACAAAGGCAAGAAAGATTATCTGTTATGCTTCAGGAGAATGAGGTCAATAAGAAATACGTTGGTCATCTATAAATTTAAATGAGGCTCTATAAAATGGTTCTTAAGCACTAATGAGGGGTGAAATTCTAGAAAAGCCAACCAAGCATACAAGAGGGAACAAGGGATCTAAGATATTTAGATGTCAGTTACTGTATTTATTGGTGGGATTGTACAACAGAATGAACAGTTTATGAAGCTGGGAAACGAAGCCTTAATGCCATGCTTCAGGGCCTTTTGTTTGTTTGTTTGTTTTCTTTAAAGTCAGTGAGAAATAATTTTCTCTCCTATACGGCTTGAAAATTAGCTTTATTACATCATTTTTAGTCTTCCAGTAAAATATTATCTGCACACAGGCAAAGTGTTCAGATGATTAGCAGTGTCATTTTAACTGAAATCCTGAAGTACTTAATAGATGATTTCTGCTTAGCCTTAAACTATTGGAAAGATGAGGGTAGAAAAGATTGCATCCCCAGATAAGATCTGAAGTGTTCTGCTTTTCCTGTGTAATATGGGCTGCTTATGTAGGATCTTTTGCAACTTTGTTTATTAAGCTTTCCACTGTTAGAGGAGTCTAAAATATTAGTTACGCTCTTGGTTTTCTTTGTCTGCGTGTAAATTTTATGGCTATTTTCTTTTTTCATTTTACTACAGGTTGATTGTTACAGACTACAGGAAAACATTTGTATTTGTAGTGCTGAATGGAATGCACATTCTGTCAATCTTAATGAGCAAGACATCTGTCACTTGGCTGCTGGCAGTAAGGGTGGAACTGAATGCAGTCACTCTTCTAGTGGTCCCTTTCAGTCTTGTGTTCCTAAGCTCAACCTCTTTAAAGGCTGCAATAATAATATCTTCAGATGGAAGAGAGAGAAGGGATTGTGATTTGTTGGGTCACAAGGTCTCTCTGTTGATCTATAAGGCTCCAGATTCAGGTTTTACATACATAGTTCCTACTGAGCTTACAACAAGCTGGAGAGTTGAATCTGCAGAGTTAAGACATTCTGCCTGCTTTGTGGGTACACACCCTTAGAGTCAAGCAGAAATAAATAAGCTTGATGACACTTAGCTTAGGATGTCTGCAGGGTCAGGGTAAACATACTGTCAGCCTAAGTAGTGCAGGGAGACTGGTGGAGACCAGCTATTGTACAATACCACAACCAAGTAGGGTTGGTTGGTTGGTTTGTTTTTGCAGTGACTCTAGCAGTCTGAGTGTCTAGATCTATCTAGTCAGAGAAGCCATAACACCCTGCTGCAACATACGAAGTAGCAACTCTGATCAGGAAGCAGAAATGGTGGGGAGAGAGGGTGCTTTGCCAAGCAGAGGTAACCAGCTGCTTTTATCTTCCCCTCCACCTTTCTGCTTCAGTGCACATGACTGGACTTTGTACCTATTTCCCAATAACTTCACAGCCATCTTGTTTGAAAGCTAGAGGTAGAAACTGAAACAATTCCGTGCTGCAAGGTAAAATGCCCCTCCTGCCCCATAGACTGTCATTTAGATATAGTTTCATTGCAAACTTTGAGGTCATGAATTCGTCAAGACAGGAAATTAGCAATTATGAGCAGTAATAACATATACAGTGTTGTCTTTTTCTCATTAACGTAATATGATGTATTTTATTTAAGAAAGGGGAAGAAAAAGGATGCTAATACTATCTACTCTTGTCTGTAAGATACTATCAACTGAAGAGGCAAGTAATTTTGTAACAAAATGCATTTCATTATTAAGTATTGCAACAGAATAGAACACTCCTTGCCTGAAATGGCTTTAAAAGTGTGTAATTTTTGCTTGTGAAAGCATTTTGAACAAAAAAGCAAGCAGGATGTTTGTGAACTAGAACATTTTCTGGGTGTGCAGCAGTGTTTTTTTTCTACCACTTAAGCTATGTTTTTTTAAAAAGTAATGTTAAAGGTGTATCTAATATTGACTATGGAGTCTGTTTCAATAATTAAATGGAAATGAATTGTTAAATAGTTTTGGAGGGAGTTAGGTTCTGAAATAAGCTTGTATTTTTGAAGTGACTCTGGTTTGTGTGCAGTGTATGTAATCTAACAAAATGTGCTCGATTCACAAATGGAAGCCTGCAAGACTTAACTGTAACCTTTTAAGTGCTATTAAATAAATCTAATCTCTTTGTAACCTCATACATGCACAACCTGCTAACTGGGGGCTAGCAGCTACTGAGGGGACAGTATTTGTAAGAGGAATCACTAAGATAGGATGGCAAGGAATAACAGAGAAAGAGAAAAGATAAGGAAAAAATCATCACTTCTGAATAGATTGTATCTGCCAGACTTGACTACATTTGGGCAACCACACTGAAACAAGGAGTGTGAGAGAAGCCTGTTTAAGCAAAACAAGTGTTGAACAGAATCTAAACACACATATTGCTTGCTATGCAATTTTGCAATGACTCATTAATAATATGGATTCCATACATCCCTTTTCTCACACACGTTTTGCTTCTGCCCTTAGGGTTCTCTCTGGGTGGATTTTAGTAAGTGCAGACCTGTGTTGTGGCATTAGATCACTGTCAGACCAGCAACTGAAGGTATTTTAATATCAGGAGAGCAACAATTACCAATAGAAAGCACTGTAGACTGCTTGCTGGTAGAAGAGCCTGCGTTATGGGGAGCGGAGTCGTGGAGGAGGCAAGCAGAGACACAGCAACATCAGGAGCACTAATGGTAGTAATAGCAGTGCCTGGGCAAGCAGAATTGGAGGCATTGAGGTATTCAGTCTGAATTTAGATCAATGGCCTTTTTAATACATGATTCTTGAGTAGGAAGGGATTGGGAATAGGGTAGGGCATGGTTTAGAAAGATTAGAAATGCAGAAGTGTTTTAGGAGTGCCTTCTTGATTGTATAAGGGGAAGTTTGGGGATGAGGAGAAATGAAATAAGTTTAGTGTGAGAAGAGGGGTAGAAGGATGACAGCATTTGAGGTAGATTATTTGTTAAGTGCTTAAGTGCTTAACAAGAACTGTGGCTATGACACTCTGTGGTATGAACATAAATACCTGAAATGCTTCAGAATCAACGTGATAGTGAACTTGAATTTTTTACATCCTGGACAAAATGCCATGCTAAAGAATCAATTGATCAGCCATACTCATAAGGAAGTCTTAGGGCACAGAGTTCAGACTGACCTGTGTTCCTCTGATGTCTTAAACTAGCCAGATTGGTGGTTATATGGTGTTATATGCAAACATGTTTCTGCAGGAATCTCTAGTGTTACAAAATTTAAGTGAAGTCAAAGTCAGTAAACTAGAAGGCTACTTTATATCTTCTATTTTATTTTTTGGTAATGTATGTATTCTGCATTGCTGACAGAACTGGCAGCTATGATAGAGAAAATTAGAAGCTGTTGATATGGATTAGTCATTTACAAAAGTTACTCATAGCTACAAAAGAAGCATCATGTCTCCAGTTCATGTAAGTTATTACAGTAGGCAACTGGATATGTTGTCTATTATAGCAGTTGTCTAATAGCAGCAGTAAAGTTTTAATCCTGAAAAATCCATGTTGGTCGGAGAGAGTGATCTGTTCTTTTTCACTGATAACAGAATCCATCCTTTAAAAACATAAGGTTGTGTTGTACCTAAAGGCACAAGGCAAAGAAAAATGTCCTTTCTTAAAATCCTACTTAAAGACATTCTGTTATGATTGAAAAAGCATGTTATTTGTTTCAAAACATACTTGCAGCATGCTGCAGTCCAGAGCAAAAGATAATGAGGCCCCTAGAGCTATTATTGAGAAACTATTCAAGTGCTAAAAGGAAGTTCATACTGGTGTACCACAGGAAAATGGATAAAATGCCTTTATGGAATACTTTTTATATGCTCTTGAAATGTCATAGGAAATAAGGTGAAAATGAAGTGAATTACTATAGTCTTGAACTAATGATAATTTTCATTTGTTTTGTCATGTTAAGATTTTAGCTCTTAGAGCCTATGTGCAAAGGGATGGCATTCTGATTTAACAACAAGAATTTAGAAGTTTCCTAGAGTCCCCGTGAAAGAGAGAAACAAAGTACTAGAGAGAAGAAGGAGAAGAGGACAGAAAGGAAGGGGGAGGGAAGAAGCAAGAGTTTTCTATTCATGCAGGGCAGAAAATACCTGGATACCTTGTGACTTAAATTGCCAGGTTTCCTATATTTCTGTAATACAATATATGCATTTCTACACTGTGTGTGTTGGAGATACTTCTTTTCTGTCAGACTCTAAGGACCCACTTAGCCTCTTCTTGTATTTTAGGCAGATATTTTTAGTCTTAGAATTATTTGCTGTTTCAGATGTCCTTCATTTTAAGACTTACATTCAAATTCTTGTCTAATCCTATGATATTTAAATTCTGTCCTCAAATATTTGCCAAGCTAAGTATATTCACAATTTTCATTTTCATTATTTTTTTCTTAATGGTGGAGTAAGTCAGATATTCCTTTGTATACTTACTGAAATTAGCACATTATTAAAGCTTTGGAATTGGGATAAAAAGTTGACTAATGTGTATGCCTTATTTTGTAAATGTCTTTGCCCTTTGGCTTGCACATTTTTTAGAAGATTCTGATCTCTGTAGTTTGCAGTAAGGCAGCTGTATAACCACTATGCAGCTCATAATCATGGGAATACATTGCCATGAAAAAGCAGTGTTGGTTTCCTTAGCTTGGTAAACTGAGATAATCTAAATGCAGATACAAGTGATATTTTGTTTTGATAACCATAGGATTTGTGCTTTTTTCTTGCACTCTAATGCTTTTCCTAATACATGTTCTTTCTAATAGTATTTCTGGGAAAGAACACCAATGTTGGACATAAGTAACAGTCCAGACACAACCATTTCCCCTTGATTAGTTTATATACCTTCTGATACAGCCATTCTCAGTCTCTGCAGTGGGACAGACTGTACAGCTTTGTCTGGACAGAGGAGAGGGCTGTTTGCACAATGTTTCTCCATCAAACCATCTGAGTGTATCTAGATGTTCTGATAAGAGCACCATTACTCTCTCTTCTCCCACACCTTGTGTGACAGGACAAGCATGTGTATCACTGTCCCATGATGAGAATTAATGTATCCCTGTGGTGTTATGGGAGTCAGGGGAACTTGTGTGATACTTGAGCATGTGAGTAGGTGCACTCTAATGACATGACCAAAATGTACACTATCAGTGTGAATTCCTGGACAGTGCCCATGTACATGAACAGATTTGTTATTGTCATATGTCAGAAGCTAAAGTGTTTTTATTTCTGTGACAAGAACCTCATGAAAGAAGATAATAGGATCTAGTAATGACTGACAGTCACAGGCTATTTTGGTTCCCCCGTGTATGTGTAGCCGTAAGGCAAGAGGACAGCAGGGAGTAGGCTGTGAACTGCAGTCAAGCTGAGCTCACAGTCTGTTGATGGGTCACCTTTGATGACAGCTCCTTGAATTATAATCTGGCTTAAGTAACAGTATGGAATGTGATTTCTATTCTATCAGAACTATATCCTGAACACAGAGTTGGCTATAACTTACTTCAATCAGAGAATGACCAATATTTCTATAAAATAATCCTCCCTGTTGTATGTAATAACTCTTACATCACATGTATTTTGTTTGAGAGTAATGAAAGAATAAAATATATAAGATGGAGTGTTCATTAGATTGCTATACAGTCTGGAAGGGAAAATACTTAGATGCATCCCTTGGAGCAAAAGTTTGCAACTAAAACTCATGAAGAGTTGTCCCTAGTTCTCAGACTTCAGTGAAATTACTCATAGAGTAAGAAACTGTTACACCAATCACATTGGTAGACTGTATTATACTAACTGAAAAAAAAAAAAGTAGTGGTTATTTTTTACACAAAGGTGGTGGTTTTTTCCCATTTTGTGCTGAGTTAAGACAAGCAACCCACCATCAAGTTGTGATTTATTTCATGTAACTATTCCTTTTGTATACATCTAGTCTAAACTAGATGTTTAGGCTCTCCTAGTGTGTGGAGAATGATAATGAACATCACTTCCAATATTTCATTGTACCAGTCTTAAGAAGAGATGAGTCATCCTCTTAAGGTGCCTGTCTCTTCCTATTAATTAGAGAGGAAGCCTGGATAATTGGTTCAGATTAAATGCATAACTTTAAGATGAATAAATTCAGCTGGATTTCTTTGCACTAGGAGTGCCTAGTTGATATAGGCCATCTAGACATTTAAGTGCTACATGAGTAAAATTAATATTGGCTGAATGCAGCCTTTTCTCTGGTTTTGTATCTGGTACAATCAGCTGTATTGAGAGCTCTTGATTGTTATCATAATGCAATTATAAATAACAATAGAGTTGTTTTAAAAATAATAACCCCACACTTTGAGAACAAATTAGTGCAAATGCAACCTCTCTTTTCTTCAAATGAAAAATCCTTTTTCAGAACTAGTATAACCTACTGGATCATTTTATTGATGTGCTACTTGCTATCCTCATGTAGCAAAGAAAAATTAGCTGGCTATTTCACTGCAATTGCTCTGGTAAACCACTTTGACTAGCAAAATGACTGTAGATTGAGGACAATGTAATAATACTATGTTAGAAAATCCAAAGTTTTGATCCCTCCACACCCCAGAGGATGCCAGTGAGGAACTCAGGGGAGAGAGATGGGATTTGGAGGGTTTTGAGAGTTGGGTCTTTTTCTCATGTTAGGTTTCATGTCTTCCTCTGATAGGCATTTAAAAACTACCACTTCAGTGGAAAAGACTTAGAAAGTGTTTTCAAATGGAATGAAATTAAAATATAATGATAAGTTGTTGGCTATTTGTCTTACTGACCCTCCAAGGGCTTACAACAGCATTTACATACCAAGCTTCACATCTGTGCACTACTTCTGTAAAGGCAGTATACTGTTGGGAGTTTAGTGTCTTAGTCCAATGTTATGTGTGATTAGGCTAGGTTTGGTTTGGTTTATTTTCCCTTTTAAATACATAATGGACTATTACTTTGAATGTGAATGGAAACTCAGAAGAGAGCAGTTTGGCTATAGTTGGGTGAAGTTAATTTACTATAAGAAATAATATTTATTATTTATTAATACTGCCATTAAGTTCTGTAATTTTGTTGAGATGAAACGAGAAAATTCTTGAGAGACCATTTAAAAAGATACCTAAATTGAGCTTATGTCTGGTGGAGGCTGTGTGGCTTCATCTCATGTGTGATTCCGACCTAGTAATTAATCATGCTTGAACAAGAAACATAGTTATTTGTTCTGGTGTTTTTCCCAGCTCATGCTAAGTGAAATTTATGTCTCACAATGAGACAACTATTAATAAATGAAATGCTGATTTTCATTTATGTACATAGTTACCTGAAGGTGTATATTGAAATCTAATGGCACTTTTCAGAAAAGCATTCCAGCTTTTTCACAGGCACTGCTAACAGTTTGCAGATACAAACCAACCCAGTCCTCTTTGCCCATGCTGTGACAGGCCTGAATGCTAATCTGTGCCAACCTATGAAACAAGTAGTCATCCTGATCTGGCACTGACCCTGAAGTGCCTAACAAATAGGTAGGATAGAAGATTCCTGTGTCACTTAGGCTTTTCTGGAAAAATAAGAAAAAAACAAACAAACAACAACAAACCCCAACAAGCCACAAGTCAAACAAAATACTGAAAAATCAGCTTTAAGAAATAATGACTTAACAGTATAAAAATACATTTTAGAAGTAGTCATATTACTGAGATTTATTTACCTGTGATCAGTTAAGATGCTATAACTGGCTTTTTTGCATGGTCTTAGTTTGTTGCAAATGCAAAGTCATGTTTGTCTAAATGAATTACCATTAGCAGCAGGGCAAAAGCCTATGGTTTTAATTCTATATAAAGACTCCATTGATCTTTTAGCTCTTGATCAACAGATATGACTGACTTATAAGAGAGGAATTGAGAGATCTGAGCAAATCTTAAGTTGATATCAGAAAATTATTAATAGTATATAATATTCTTCAACATTTGTTACAATTTAAAAACTTTTTGTTTCTTGTGAGGCTAAGGAATTTTCTCTTTACAGAATCTTATGGAAGGCAGGAATGTCTTGTGGTTTGTTTCTGGTGGACATAACTTTTATGACTCTTAGGGAAATTTTTGGAGTTCTGCCATTCAGTTAAGTAAGGTACATGTTTTTAATTTTTTTTTTCATACTGCTTAAGGCTAACACAGCATTTTTTTAATGAGGGGAATATCTTTAAATGTTGCTTATTTCATCAGAAAATACTGTTTCTTAAAGGACTCTTACATTTAAAGGATAGTTTAGAGATAAATTGCTTAATCAAATGGAACAAAAGTACTGGGGTGATTCAGATGGATTCAGGGGTTTGAAAGAGTTTCTTATCATTGTTCTTGTAAGAAATGCATGTGTCTCTTGTTCAGTATTCTCAGAGCTTCATTCTTCTCATNGTCTTGCTAAAGAGAGAATACACTAGAGAACTCACAGTTGTTGAGATATTTTTTTTTTCCTGTTTCCTTGTTGGTTTTACTTCAGGGACATGAAATCAGGTGGAGGCAAATAGCCCAGTGGTTGAGANCAACATTTGTTACAATTTAAAAACTTTTTGTTTCTTGTGAGGCTAAGGAATTTTCTCTTTACAGAATCTTATGGAAGGCAGGAATGTCTTGTGGTTTGTTTCTGGTGGACATAACTTTTATGACTCTTAGGGAAATTTTTGGAGTTCTGCCATTCAGTTAAGTAAGGTACATGTTTTTAATTTTTTTTTTCATACTGCTTAAGGCTAACACAGCATTTTTTTAATGAGGGGAATATCTTTAAATGTTGCTTATTTCATCAGAAAATACTGTTTCTTAAAGGACTCTTACATTTAAAGGATAGTTTAGAGATAAATTGCTTAATCAAATGGAACAAAAGTACTGGGGTGATTCAGATGGATTCAGGGGTTTGAAAGAGTTTCTTATCATTGTTCTTGTAAGAAATGCATGTGTCTCTTGTTCAGTATTCTCAGAGCTTCATTCTTCTCATGTCAGGCACAGTCTGAAAATCACTTNTTTTATCAGTGCGCTTGGAAAAGGCGCTGATGAGGAGCGTGGATGGAGCCCTCCCTGGATCTTCGTTCGCAAAGCCTAGCCATGACGACGATTCTTCTCATGTCCTTCCCTTTTTACGCCCCTGATTTTCTTTGCTGTTATCCATTCCACTCAATTTCATCCCTCCAATTTTTCTTGCTTTCCAAGTACATCCCTTCAAGATGCATTAAAATCTTGCTAAAGAGAGAATACACTAGAGAAATCACAGTTGTTGAGATATTTTTTTTCCTGTTTCCTTGTTGATTTTACTTCAGGGACATGAAATCAGGTGGAGGCAAATAGCCCAGTGGTTGAGACTGTCTACAGATACTTTAGACTGGAGGAGCATCCAGCAAGATTGTATCAGAGACAACAGCCAGTAACTTTTTTGTTGTTGATTTGCAAAATGAGAAATGGAGGAGGTACTAAATGAAACTAACTTATGCAGGAATAGATCCAGACAAAAAGATTTTCAGCCACTTTGCGAATGACAATGTTCCAGTTGATACTGGGCACAGATATTGTTAACTTTGCCATGTAGATATATTTAAAATATTATATGAAGAGGCTGTATACCATATACTGTAGAAGATTTTAAAGTTTGACGAAGGTGATTAATTTTCTTAGGTGTTTTTGTGAATAGGTTATTTTCCTGTTGATGTCTCTACAGAGACTTAAAATTGCTTTAAAATTCAGCTAAAGTGTAGCCAGTTAATGTCTAAGATATTTTACCCTTTTCTTTTTTTTAGATTTACTTCATTCTGGAAAATAAAACACAGCTGATACTCTGATTTCCAACAGTAACTTTAATCAGTAAAAGTAAAATTAATTTGCTTTGTTGATTAGCAGCTAAAGACTCCACACATATTCAATAAGTCTGCTCTCCATAGATCCATACCTTCTAATTAAAACATAGAATGTTTTGTTTGTACCAGTTGAATTGCATCTTGGAATTGCTGTTTGTAGAACTTACAAAACCAGTTAGCTTTGTACATTTAAAATGATAGTCTTAATAATAGCAGGAGTATCTATTTCTAGGTTTTATTCAGACAACATAAAACCTACAACAGAACTGAGTACACTCAGTAGTTCTGTTACATAAATGTGCAGGAACATGCAACTCTATATAATGTCACCAACATAAATGTCACCCTTTTCAACATGTCCTATGGGGTGAGACTCTCTCAGCCTGACCAGTGGAGTGGGAACATAAGATATGGCAGCAGGTTGTTCATGTCCTATGGGGTCCATGTTCTCTTGAAATACATGGGAAGCAACTAAGGCTTGTTTATCCTTTCAGGGAAGAAAGATAAATCTACTGCACAGATTACATGTCTGCACTGTGGCAGGTGCTACACAGCTTCATTATGGTGATTTGATGAAGGGTTGGTTAGATGCATTGTGCCAAGCAGTCTTAAAGTTTTGTGTATGTGTTTTCCATGTCTGGAGTGAAAGAGATTGCTTCCCATGGAGAATGATCTGGGGCTGCAGTAGTAAGGCTGGGATCGTGTCACCAGCTAAAGTCTAAACCAAAACTGTTGTCATCAAAGTGAGATCAATGGCTCATAAAGTGTATATTAAGCAGTAAAAGCCAGCTAATATACTTAATAGTGTTTTATCTGTATCTGAACAAGTACTAAAAGAGTTAAAATGCTCTTTACACCTATACTTTTTGATAGAATGGCAATAATGAAGGTTGACAATCAGAAGTCCCAGTCTGTGTTTGTTGATCCCCACTATTATTCTCTCTTCTCACTTGTGTCAGTCTCAAGTCTTATCTACTCAGGCTCTTTCCAATCAGTTTTCACCTGCCTTAATCATAACTCCTCAGATCTTTCATCGCAGACACTCCCAATTTTCCCTTGTTTTTCCTATCCACTGTCATACTATGCCTTCCAGTTCCTTAAACCCTCTACCACTTGTCCTTGTTTCAACCTACAATACTCATTCCAGCTGGGTCTCAGGCTTCCCTTCTTGCTCTTTATTCAAGTCAGTGCAAGCTCTTCTATTTCATCGTCTCTACAGATACTTTTACCCACCACACCTCACTGATTTAAGAGTCAGTCTGCCTTGATGTCTATTGTCTTTGTACCAGCTCTTCTAGTTCTGGCTTCTTTATCTTCTCTCCAATTGCTTTCATCCACCATAACTCAGTGATTTACAAGTATTTTTCTTTCTTGACCTGCTGTCCCCATTCTCTTTGGAAATTCTTGCTTCTAGTTCCTTTTCCTACTCTTTCACTTTCAAATTTCTACCTCAGTCTTGGTTTCCTCCCTTCTTGTCCCAACATAATCCAGAGTGGAGGTGTGACTCATGCTTCATCTGCATTTGAAAAAGGCTGCCTACATCCAGAAAAGATATGACTATTACTAGAGGCAAAAGAGAGAGTCTCTGTTCTTTTTTGATATGTATATCTGGCACAGTCCATCACATCCTAGAGACACTCAATGTCAGCCAGGGCCTGGTCAATGCAGTTTAAAACAGAGATACAACACATCTCTGTTTAGGTAAAATGATATTCATAGCATATACATCTGCAAATAGATGTTTATTTTATCCTAAAAGCATGTAATGATATGTAGTATTGTATATAAGACATTCCTCTTCCAGTTTTACGTTGGATATAGCATGAGCATTGTTTATAGAACATTGTAGTACAATGTTTGTGAAGATCTTTTTCTTAAATATTCCTTTCAATAATTTAATAATGCATCTCTTCACCCCTTTTCCATAATAGTTGTTCCTGTCAAGAAAGTCAAAGTGGATTTTTTTTCCCTTGTTGAAGAAATATTCAGTCATTTACTTCAGTAGTACAATTGATGAACTTTTTTCTGCAATTAACCATGGAAATGTTGGTCCTAAATTATTTTAGTTTCTGTGTTACTCAAATCACATTTATACCTAAAAACCCCCCAAACTTTATTTATGCTCATGATTTATTGCTATATATTGCATCTGTGTATGCAAAAGTATAGTCACTGAGGTTGTAACTAGTTCTTTATTTGTCTTTAAAGGCTTCATCTATGTAAAGGGATGGAAGGAAAAAATAGCCATACACTAAAGGAGGCATTTTTATTTTTAAGAAATATGAGAGAGAAAATAATGTTTAAAAAAAACCTCTTTAAAAAGCCAAATTAAAATATACTATCTACATTTCTTTTTCCCTTCTACTATACAGTCCAAGGAAATAACAGGACTAAATTAAATTAACAGTCAAATTTCTAAAAAAAGTATTTCTGTTATGTTTTCCATCTGTTTTTGCACACTAGGAAGAAGATGAGGCTGCTTTTATTCCTAATATTTTGCCAGTGTGCCATCAACAGTGTCAAAACACACAGTGCCTCAAATCCCAATTTCATTTTACTGATGGCTGATGATCTTGGTATTGGAGACCTGGGATGTTATGGGAACAGAACCTTAAGGTATGGTAATACATTTTGGGGAGTCATAGCTTTATATTAATTTTTTCTATGGATTTGTGAAGTTAAAACCCCAACCCATTCAGATATTTGATTAGGTTCTTTATAAGTAACCAAAGTTGTTAACCTGTCCAAAGAACAAAATGTTTGATCTTTGTTTTCTTCTCTTACTAACAAAGGAAGACTTATCTTATGTATTTATCCTGCTGAAGAGTTGCATCATAAACAGATAATTGAGCAACCAACCATATAAGCATAGGACTAGAAAAGTAAAGTATAATCAACAGTTTTCTTTTAAAATGTACATAATGCAAATGCTGTGACTTAAGCATATTTTGAAGCCCTCATGATTTGAGACAAGTTTGTCATTAACCAGCTGGAAATAAAATACTGATTTTTTTTCTTCATTTATCTTCATATTGTAGTCAATAAATTCATTAAAACACATGTTAATATACCTAAGTAATGCAGCAGTGTTCCCCAGTTTGATCTTTACTACCAGCTTGGATATAATGGTTGTGTCAACAGCACAAGTTGTAGCTATTCATTGTCTTTCAGTGGTGCAAAGTCTCTGGTCAAGTTAAATAAAACATTCAGACTAAAAGTACTGTCCTGTCAAATGTTAAATACTCTTGCTCCTGCTGAAGTTAGAAGTAAAAACCCCTTACAACTCAAACTTAAAAAAAACAAAGAACTCAAGTTAGAGCTTCTAGTTTTAAAGAGGAAGAAAGCATATACAACACTGATGCTTGGATCACTCCATTCAGAAGGACCACAGCTGCTCCAACATCTATATTCTCTGATGTAAGAATTCAGAATTAGGTATTTGGGAGTGTGGAGAAATGTGGTCATACTGCTTGTTATCAGCAGGTGATGTTTTAGATGGCAGAGGCAACTGTTGGAGTGGGTGAAAGTGGGGAGAAAGACTATTGACACAATCTCAGTGTCTCAGTTTGATGTTGACACCTAATGCAAAAATATTTGACACAATAGTATTTAGAATGGTAACACCACCATGGTTTTCATAATTTGCAAATCATAATTTGATTCTCCTAATAGTTTTTACCTTGGATGACTTGATGTAACCATGCCCATTTTCAAAATAATCATTTTGTGTATTCTTTTTTTTTTTTTCCTTTTTATGTTTATCTAGAACCCCAAATATTGACAGGCTAGCAGAGGAAGGAGTGACACTTACTCAGCATCTAGCAGCATCCCCACTTTGTACTCCAAGCAGAGCAGCTTTCCTGACAGGGCGATATCCTATCAGATCAGGTAAAATCCCTTTACTTTTTTCATATATAAATATCATAGTTAATTTGCAGCAAACTGATAACTTCCTCCACTGTCCAAATGACTCTCAGCTCTTTGCCTGCCCGCCCCAGTTCCATTCAGGCTGTTCCCAGGGTATTGGTGGGCAGCCTGTTGAACCTCACAGAGATGTATCTAGAAAGACATAATGGAAGAACCCAGTGTAAAACTTTCTACTCAGGAATTTCTGTTCATACAAAATCTTTTGGCTTAGACAAATTGTTATTTTTGGGGGGTGAGGGAGTCAGGGCAGGAAGCACATTGAGTTCATTGAGTTATTCCAGCAGCCCTTAAAACTCTGAAGAGGAAAGCAAGAAATCTCCCTTCTTTGGAAGTGTATTTGATCCACATATATCCATACACAGTGTTAACTATCCTATAAATACATGCATTTAATAACTTCTCTTGCTTTTAAAGTACCTGATCCAAAGCCCATTTGAGTCAGTGAAGATCCAGTCTGTTTATTTTAGTGTGCTGGGACTGAGCCTCTCAGTGCTTAGCCATGCAACTTTGACGTTCCCTTAACATCATTTTTAGCAAGGATCATTATACATTAATCAGATCACTTGTTCATTAGTGATAAAACATCCTGTCCTTGCTTCTGGGAATGAAAGCAAAGCAAGACTCTGGAGCCTACTTGATACTTTCGTGCTCATTCAAATCAAGTAACAAGCTTCTGCAAAAGTGCTAGCTAATATAACTTGCTAAATTTTCCATTACATTCAGCTGCAAAGGAAAATTTTATATACCTGTTATAGCTATATTGCCATTAGTATTTACTGTAGGTAAAACCACAGGTCACTTTCCATTATGATCCTTGTTCTTATTTCTGAAAAATTAGCCTTTGAATTGATTTTTTTCTTAACTGATCTGCTCTTAGTCATAGCTAATCATTTCCATGGAGGTGCAATAATTGAACTTTGTCTTAATTAAATAATAAAATTGCTAAATATGGACTACTTCCAAACATCAGTGAACAACTAGTAAAGGGTTATTCTAAAATCTCTAATCTAGTATAGATAATAGAATCATTATGTGAAAAAAGTTATAAATTTACAACTGCTGCTGATAGGGCTGAAGAAAAATACTCCAAAATGCAGTTTTTGATAATCTAGAAACTCAGGAAAAAAATAATAAAAAAAAGGTTCTGTATTTTCATTCTGATAAGAGAATTACACTCATTTCAGTTAGAAGAGACTGAAGTACTTAAATAGATAATAAATATTGATGACTTAAATTATCTAAACTGTTGATCAATAAAGCTAGCTGGAGTGAAAAACTGAAGTCAACATCTGAGGGTAGATTGAGCTCTCCTTAATAAACCAGTCTAACAAATCTAACCACAAGAGATACTTGAGGGAAGCTTCTGGTTGTCTACATCAGTCACGTAGCTTTGGCACTGCAATCATCCAGTTGCATAATTCAGACTTCCTGGAGTTACATCTGCACAGATTTGCATAGATATTCTGTGTTCTGTCTCTCTCTCTCTCTCTACTTGGAGCCAGCTCTCATCTGGAATCCTAGTAATCTAATTTTCATGAACCTGAGCTCTCAAGTTCCTTTTCCTGAAAGTTTTTTAGAAGCTCAAGTTTGTGTTGGTAGACTCTCAGTATATAGAAATTACTGTGCCTTCTTTAGATGTTGACTTGTTAGCTGCTACCTGATGCTGCTTCAATGCACTCTGTGTGCACTGAATCATGTGTCTTCATGCAACTGGAGCACTGGTCCTCTCCCATATCATTTTTGTGTCCTAGCCATTCTATTTCCAGACCCTGTCTGGCTCTTTTTTAACCTAATGGTACTTACATGCCCAGCATATAGATTGCCCTATTTCATCTGCCTTCTCTCAAATAAACTTAAAGGCTTGTAGAAAACTACTTACTTACTAAGTTAAACTTGGGAGTGATCTCACCTAGTCCTCAGCTCCATTCCTTCCTCATGTACTAGAAATATAAATTATGCAAGCTCAACTTCATTCATATATGTTATACCTTAGAACATCTACAGAAGGGGCTGCAGCTTTTATGTGATGCTTGGCCCCATGGTTATAAGCAGAGAATTTTTTCTCCTCAGTTTCTGGTGTCAATGCAGAAGAGACCTTGCTCAGCTAAATATAGGATTGTATCTGCCACTTGCAACGTTTAGCACCTGGTGGTAATATGGTACTTTAGTAATGCCACTTAAATCAAAAAAGTGCCTGCAGAAAGAATGAATGGAAATGGTTTCAGTATATTATCCAAATCTCATTTATTTTCATTGTATTTAGGAATGGCTGCCTTCTCACGAATTGGTGTCTTCTTATTTTCTGCATCTTCTGGGGGACTTCCTTCTGAAGAAATAACTTTTTCCAAACTTCTGAAACAGAGAGGTTATGCAACAGCTCTAATAGGTAAAATTGCCTATGTACATAGCCTTATTTTGCATTCATTCCAATCAAAAAACCATTAGCTTTCCATGTAGGCTATTAAGGGTCTGCATAAGGTTTTTTCCTCCACAGCATAATGAGGTCATTTTTCTGGCACAAAGCTGAGCACATTCCCATGCACATGTGAAACACTAATCAGGTAAGTTTGTCTAATTGTGTAGTTATAGTCCCACTGAAGAAACATGAAGAAAAAGAATGGAAATTATTCAAGCTCTGGAAAAGTTTTCAGTATAAATAAGAGTTTGACTACAGCAGAGAGACAATAAGGGATCAGTCTCAGGCTACAAGTCAGCACAGTGGTGGGATTCATTCCAGCAGTTTCCAAATATCCGTAAAGTAGATAATGCAGTTCCTGGGCTAAATGTCTGGATTCTCTTCTTAGTCATCAGACAGAAATGGGCATTTCTAGGAAATTTGTCTCATCCTGTGGTAAATGTTTAATATCAAAATATGTTTCTGTCTCATTTAAAAGACAGTTCAGACAACTAACTGCAGCATAAATATCCAGTGATGGGTGAAAGAAATCCCACTAGATGAATATTAAACAGAAACGGATTGAATATACTGAAGGAATAACATATAAGTAATGTGATTTTTTTTCCCATAATTTGGCCACTAACTCATCCCACACTGCTTACATTTTGGAAGATTTTTGTGAAATAAAATTTGTATTAAATAACGTATTTCTGTACTGACATTGCCAGGAAATAGTTGTTTACTAAATAAAGTTAGATGATTAATGCCCTCAATCTGCTTTTTAAATGTAGCAAAAGATCAGACTGTTTAGCAAGACTAACAACACCACTGTTCAAAAAAAAAAATCTGTATTATGCAGATAACCTGTCAATGTTCCTAACTAAAAATTCTACTTAGCTATACCCAAGTCTTGGAAAGTAAAAAATACCTTGATGTCCTGACAGGTTCAAAACAGAAACCCAGAATATCTTACTATAAATATATTTAGTATAAGTTTATTAGAACTGTAATGCAAAAAAGCAATCCATAATTTGTCATGTTCATCTTGGAGTTAATTCCTATTGCTCCATATTTCAATTAAAGACTGCAAAAAAAATCATTTTTCTGGTTGTAAATTGCACTGTAATACAACTCATTTTCTGATGCTGACCTAGTTAATGTTCTTTTTTTAACTACTTTCACTGCAACATGACAGCTTGCCGCTTAGATCTCCAGAAGTTATCTCCATGATGCTTAATGAACAATTCTTCCAAGTGGCCTGAATGATAGCTGTGAAACCATAAGATGTAGTATTACCATATCCTTAGAGTATAATGAAGGCTTCCAAAAATCAAGAAGTGCATTAAAATCAAGGATAAAGCATATGTAAATGACAAAAAGAAAAATTATGTGGATTTGAAGACTAGATAGGCAGACTCTGATTCCCAACCAGCCCATTTTCTGCTTCTGCTAGTATTCTTATCACATCATATTGGTCTAGGTCAGGGAGTCTTTGCTTGGTTGAATCAAACTCAGCAGTTCCCAAACAATTAATTGTCAAATCCTGCACCAGTGATGGATTGGCATAAGGGTAATTTGAAGCCTTGTAGTTCCTCAAGCCTATACTGTGGCTTCTTTTTTTTTCTTGTTCCCCTCCAAATTTCTCTCCCCTTTACTCTCTAAGGACATTTTTTTCTTCTCTAAATGCATTTTCCTTCCTTTTAATTTTTTTCCCTCCTCTGACTATATGCTTCCTCTTGCTTGATATGCCCCTAAGTGTATTTTCGCTTTAAATCTACTTTATGTATACCCTTTTTTACCTCATTGTTTTTCCCCTGTGGTACAAAGAAGGTGACATCCAAAAGTTCTGTCAGGAAGAGACACAGTCAAAAGATCTGCAGCAAAACCAAGTTTTCTCAAAAAAAGGGAGATGCACTGAGTATGGAATATTTCACCAGTTAAAGATCTTGAAAAGTAGCAAGAAATGTTGATGTTTCATAGGAAATAGATATTCACAATGCAAAAATTCCACTGAGAGTAGATAGGTGTTATTTTAACTACTGCTATACTCAATTACAGTTGAGTAAATGTCACCTCTTCCCTACAACTGTTATCCAGAGTGAGAAGTTTAAAATCCACCTCTGTAGCTTTTCTCCAAAGTTTAATTTTTAATGGATAAACTGAGACTTGTATGTTTCCTCCAGAATGAGGTGTTGTAATATTTGGACACATCACAGTAGTGATATGTCCAATACAAGACTGGCTGAGTCCATAGAGTAGGATTAATAAAGCATTTATGAATAGAACAACTTAAATTCTGACCATATTCATAATACAAGCACATATATTTTATATTATTGTTGCTATGTACTTAATTTCTTTGGGCACATAAAATATTTCTGTCTTCATCTTACTCTGCATCTTGCATCTTATTTATCTGAAGAGCACAAAATCGTATGAAAAGAAATACATGATTACATACAACCCAGTCTTCAGGTTGCTCCCTGTTCAATTGTCTGAGGGAAAAGTAGAGGGGAAACATAGATTTTTGTAGCCTCTCCAGCATTCTTAGTTCTAAAAAACTGAGTTCCAAATGAATTTTCCTGGCTGAATAAGACTTGCCTCTCATGTCCACTTGTCTTTCATTGCGCTTCTTTTGCTCTACAGAAATCAGAATTGAGGCTGAAGGAGAGGCAGAAAAAGCCTAGGTCTCAAACTATTAAGATACTCATAATTTACAATTAACAGCATAAATTTCACTCAAAAGGTTGGGAGAATCTGCTGAAATGCTTAGGATGCTTATGTGAAGTTCCCATACTATGAAGCTATGAGGTGAGGGCTTTTTGCACTGCTCTTTGATTCAGAAGGGCCCTAGAGTATAAAGCTTGTTACAATAACCTGTTGAAACACTAGCTCAAGGCAGGGGTTATTGTCTCAGGGAGGGAAATAAAACATGTGTTGTAGACCCAGTCATCACTTGCTTTTTCAGAGTGGTGCAGGGTCTATCTTTACCCCATCAGCCATTTGGCAATTGTGTCTTTCCATCACAGCTGCCAATGTGATTTAAACCAGTGCTTCTGTTGCTTTTCCCAGCTAACCTTCTGTCTGTTGTGTTTGGTTTAAAGTTGCTTCTGAACAAATCTTTTTTTGAGCCCAAGGTTCATCTTGACATTGAACAATTTGTTGTGCTTGCTAAAACTCTTTTGATAAAAATAGATCCTATATTTTCATCTGTCCTAAGTTGTTGTTGCAAGATTCTTCTATCCTGGCTTGCAATGTCTAGTTTTATTGAGATCTCATTGAAACAAACTTCATAAATGACCTTGGAAGTAAATTTAATTTAATTGTGTTTCTTTTTCATTTTTTTTTAATAAATTATAGTTGCTTTGAGGTTGACAAATAACAGAAAAAAAAACCAACCAAAAACCCCTAAAGCTTTAAGAGCATTAATATTTGTGATTATAAGCCTCTACCTTTATGTCTAACTTGATGAGAGTTGTTTCATGCTTACCCGGCTACATATCTGGCTTTATGATTATTCCATGAAGTCATTCATATAGACCTAAGAGAAAACATTAAGAATTTATTTTCCAAAATCTCTATCTTTCCTTGCTGGAAATGAAATTCAGAATTGCACTCTTAGCTAGCCCTTTATGGCACCATTATAACATCTGAAAATTCAGTACAGCAGTCTGCATTGCTGTTTTTGTGTGATGATGTAATTTCACTATTGTTGATTAATTTCCTGTTTGCTATTGTTTGTTGGTTTTTTTGTTTGTTTGTTTAAACTACAAAAATGTGAATGATAGGCCAGAAAAATTTCAGAAAATGCATTTTGTGACTCCATATTGGCTCTTCCTAAGAAAGCAGGAGCTGCTACAAAATGGTATTTTGTTATGACTACTTAACTACACATGCACAAAGGCTTCATTTTCAAAGTTAACTATCTGTTAGGGCTCTGTTGCTCTTCAGTGACCTGCTATCCCACTCAGAATTTAATGGTCTCCATCAGGAGCTGTGCCAAACTATTTCTAAGTAAAATGAAGAGGCAGACATGAAACAAAGTCTTTGATAAAGGCATAAAGAGATTAGATAGAAAATAGGGATCCACACAATAAATTCTGGGGGTGTGGGGATATCAGTCAGATAGTGACAGGTTCATGTTTGGAATAGCACACATTATAAGTTTGATGGTTTAACGACAAAAATACTCCTTGTCTTTCTCTCTTTGTAGGAAAGTGGCATCTTGGGATGAACTGTGAAAGCAGTAATGACTTCTGTCACCACCCCCTCAGTCATGGATTTGATTATTTCTATGGGCTCACTGTGACCAATTTTAGAGACTGCAAACCTGGCCAAGGCAGCGTGTTTTTGAAAGGGATTCAGAAATCCCTTGCCATCCCAATCCAAATCGCAGGAATCACCCTGGTCTCTTTGGCAATAGTGCAGTACATTGGCCTCCTCAAAGTACCTTTCCAAGCCTTGGGTTACTGCTTGTTAGTAACTGCTGTTTCACTTGTGGGTTTGATTTTCTTTTTTTATCATTTTCGACACTTGAACTGCTTCTTAATGAGAAACCATCAGGTTATCCAGCAACCACTGTCCTATGAGAACCTTACTGAGAGACTGACAAAGGAAGCCATGCAGTTTATACAAAGGTAGGTTTCTAAATGTGTTGTAAGTTAATGCTGCTATTTCACAATGACAGTGCTTCAGAGAAAGTCAGAAAAAAAAGTGAACTGGTGGGCACAAGGAATATGTCATATATATTATATTTTTTTTTCCTTTAAAAGATGACTGAAAATTGTTTTAGTGGAAGAGGCTTTCTTTTCTATCAGGTAAGTTGTTATTTTCTCTATAAAAATTAAAAACTAAGTTTACACTCTTCAGAAAAGATTTTCAGAAACCATCAGACTTTTGTAGGACTTTTATTCTTGAGAATTTCATGTTGCTTGAAATATGAAAAAATCTTTTATGGTGGGACTTAATTATGTGAAAGCACAATGTAGAGTCATAATCCATTACTTTTCTGCTATGAGAAACTGTTCTTCATCATTGATTTGATGCATCCATTAAGTGGCATTCATTAGGGCATTTTTTAAAGGTGCTGTCATTTTAGATGCCTCCACTTTTAGATTCATTTTGAAAAGATTTGATTTAAGATGTTAGGAAATAAATGGTTGGGGTTTTTTAAAGCAATGATATTTTAATAGCCATCACATTGGGTCACTTAAACATTGGATGTACAAAATCATCCTAGGTTATTCTTGATTTTTGCAAAGTTGTATGCTTCACATAGTTGCCACCACAGGGCTTTTAATGGGATTAAACCATAGAAGTATACATTTTTATATTCTGAAATAGAAATCAATATATTTGGAAGAAAAATACTTCATCCATTTAAAGTCTTGAAAAATATGCCAAGGTATTTTTCTCTGCCCTTTTGGAAACAGGTTGCATCATTCCTGAAAAAGTTAATCAAGAGTAAAAATGTGTTCTAAGTCACAAGAAGTCCCTTAGTTACTATTTTGAAAGGTATATACTAGGTAGTCACTGTGAATACATTCACATGATGTCATTGCTGAATGAAAACTTGTAACAAAGAATCAGAGGCCAAATTTTCTAAACCTGACTGTGTGCAGTTGTCATCAAGACTGTTAGCATGAAAGAAATGTTTATCTAATACCTTGATCTCATATTGCAATTTTTCTATCATTATAAGTATTTGGTGTGGCCATCTCAGCTCATTGTGTAGCTTAGTCAGTGTTTTGAGATGGCAAAACATATTATCTAAGTCAGCATAGCTTTGTTGACTCAGCAGGAGGCAAGTGCCTTTATACGAGCTAGGCACTTGGCCCCAATTCTCAATGTAGTTGTAGACAAAAATGATGTTAGATTGAAGTCAAGGTTAATAGCATATATTAATTTTTTACAATAAACTTTGTTTAGAATGCTGTAATTAGAGTGAAAATTATAACCCAGACAATTCAGAGTCAAAGTTAAAGAACATCCAAGCACCGTAAGCTACAGAGAAGCAATTAGGGCATCCAAGCAATCTTAACTGTGTCCTGTAGTAGATTCACATGCAAAGTATACAACCATAAAACTTGCTCCTGGGGTAAGAGTAATTATTCAGTGACCATCCTATATATTATTGTGAGCAAAAAAGAAATCAATATATGCTTTGACACACATTTCACTTCTTTCAGCGAGCAGTCTCCCTCACATTTGCCTCAACGCTTGATTTGCCATGCAGGCATCTTTTGCTTACACAATACAATAAGTAGCAAGCTAAGTCATGTACACCAGTAATTCTGAGGGAGCTGGCCACTTCCAGTCATTTGTCATCTGTCCTGGTTAACTGGGGAGGTCCCAGACGACTGGAGACTAGACAACATGACTCCCATCTACATGATGGGCTGACAGATAATCCAGGGAACCACAGAACCCTCAGTCTGACCTCGGTGCTGGGTAATGTTGTGGAGCAGATCATCCTGAGTGCCATCACACTGCATATACAGGACACCCAGGGGGTCAGGGTAAGACATCATGAGTAGATAAAAGGCAGGTCCTGCTTAACTAACTTGATCTCCTTCTATGACAAAGTGACCCACTTGGTGGTTGAGGGAAAGGCTGTGGATGATGTCTATTTGGATCTTAGTAAAGCTTTTGATATGGCCTCCCGTAGCATTCTTCTGGAGAAGCTGGTTCTACATGGCTTGGATGGGTGTACGTGTTGCTGGGTAAAAAATCCTACTCTTGGCTNATAGCATTCTTCTGGAGAAACTGGCTGTACATGGCTTGGATGGGCGTACGTGTCAGTAGATTTGCGGATGACACCAAGTTGGGNTGGATGGCCAAGTCCAAACAGTTCTGGTGGAGTTAAATCCAGTTGGTAGCAGGTCACAAGTGGTCTTCCCCAGGGCTCAGTTTTGGGGCCAGTCCTGTTTAATATCTTTATCGGTGATCTGGATGAGGGGATTAAATGCATGTTTTAATCGGTCAATTATCTTTACAATAAATTATGATGAAGCTCCAATCTTCAAGAGCATTGGTAGTTGCTATTTAGCAAGTATGTCTGCTTTTATAGACAGCTGCTGTAGATCATAGTACCTTCAATGGTATAAGGGAAGTAGTGGTCTATCAGGTTAAAAATATGTAATTTAAGTCTAGCTAAAAATATGTACTTTATGATGGACTGTGAGGATAATTTCACTCTAGAAAAAGAGTTGTGCAGAAAGATTGTACTTGTACATCATATTAAATAGAATTTATTGTGAAAAAGTAAAATGGATCATGGCGTGTTCCCATCTCGTTTTCAGTACAGAATCATACTTGAAATCTCAGTTTGATTTGATAACTTCAGGCCAACAAATTCAGAGCCCCACCTGCTATTCTGCTGCAGTAGTTTTAGATTAACATCAATGCGCAGAAAAGCAAACAAAATTACCCAAGGAGTTTTCAGTGCAGCAAGCATTTAGAGCAAAATTGCAGAAAAAGTGTTAAAAGACCCATATGTGAAGCACAAAGTCAGATTAGTTTCAGCTTACTCTCTTACCCATTTTAAAGCTACGTTTTCCAGCTCAAGCCTGAACTGAATCCTTGAGTAATGTAAAGACTCCTCACACTAAAATCTAAGAACCTAGTACTATCCAATGCAGAGAGGACACCAGCAACACAATACTTTGGGGCATTTTTAAGATCAGTTAAACACACATTAAAGAATGTCATATGCCAGATATGTGTAATCTCTCTGGGTACTGAGTAAATTGAACAGGCTTTTTGGTTCAAGTTAGGAAAAAAAAATATAGTATATTTGAGAAAGTGAATCTCAGATCTTCTGAAATTGAAGTTTTCTGTGTTTGAACTGTATAGAAGAAAGTGGCAATACATTTTTGAAGGAGCTGCTTACTGAAGTGGTTCAGGAGTTAAGCTGTTATTGTCAAATTTCTCTCTTGCCTACTATTTGATATTGTCATTTCATTTTCAAGGTCATGGTAAAGGTAGTCAGTTATGATTTTCCTCAAAGAGTTTTGGCAGGAGATAAATAGCTGTCTGTGATCTTTTAAAGGATATTAGTAGGTGAGACACTTCTCCACTCGACAGCAAGCTGCCAATCAGAACCTGTCAATTTGAGTTTCAGAGAAGAAAATGATGTAGTACTTTTCCATATAAATCATTGATTCAATGACTCTTCACGAAAGTTAGATCTTTGTGTCAATTCCATTTCCAAAAAAAGCAAAAATGAAACAAAAAACCTCAAACCTGAGTAATGATCTCTTAAGAATAATATTTATAGTGGAGACTTTTGAGACTGAGTTTTTAGCAATACAGGTATATATCTAAATGTATGCATTGTCTCTAGAACATTAGAACGAGGTAGTTTGCATGAAAAGTAAGTTGTACCTATGCCATTATAAGTATAAAGTCAATTTTTATGGTGCTTTACCCTAGTATTTGTATATTGCTCTCAATTCATTGAACTGTTTAGGAAAAAAGTCCGAGTTTTAAAACAAAAATCAGCTGCCTTGCAAAAATGTTCTTTAATGAAAGGTCAGTGTTACATTAGTGTACATATTAAATACTAAACTTATAAGTATGCATATTTTTTCACTTGAAGTGCTGATATTTGCATCTTTTTAATTGATTGAGAAGTATTATTTGTTGCTAAAGTAACACAAGGTTCTCACAAGTATAATCTCTCAAATAGCTACAAGTACAACTTTGTTGAATGTGTATCTTTTATGAAAAATATTTTTTGAGCTCTACTTCAAAAAGATTTCTCTATAAAATGTTGTTATAAAATATACTAAGAGTTTGGGGGTTTTTATTTGTTGTTTTTTTGTGTTTTTTTTTTTACTCCAGGAACAGTGATACATCATTTCTTCTTGTCTTGTCTTATCTTCATGTCCATACTGCTCTATATGCTTCAGAAAAATTCAGAGGAAAGAGCAAACATGGTTTATATGGAGATGCAGTGGAGGAAATGGACTGGAGTGTAGGTATGTTACATGTTCTTCTAACAGCAATGGAGGGAATTCGTGGAAGACTTTTATTCATATCCACCAAACACAGACTTCTGCAATTTGAATATTTCTAGTATCTCTGACATACTTGTCCTCTATACTTCAGAGCAAGAAACAATAATTTAAAAGGCACAATCATCTGATGTCTTTTAATGTCTATTTTATGACCAGATTTATTGTGTCTGACAAATGCCTGCTCTCTTCTTTGACTATGAAGATTGACTATACAGTATGAACTTAGCAGAGATATGGACACTATAACTGTGGACATATGAAGCAGAGTAATTAAATCCAACCCCATGAGCTTCTAGGTGTCATTTGGCCTCTGCAGGTTGTCCTTGTAAAACAATATACTCATTCAAAAAGTGACCACATAATACGGATATCAAAATACTTCAGATGAAGTGACTATAATATGCACTGTTGGCAAAAGTAATTTGCTAATTATTTTAGTGAATTCTCTGATTTAGTGAAATCACTCAGGTGAGATTAACTTCTGTTCAGGGAGAACAATCAAAAACCAAACAATTTGCCCTTCAGAGTCTTTCATTCTCTCTTTGAGACTGGAGAGAAGCTGATCATTACATCTTTCAACAGGCTTGCCATATCTCTAGATCTATTGGAGGAACTCTCTGAATCCAGAGATAATCACCTATGAAAACAACAAATGGTTCATACTTGAAGAATAGCAGTATTAGGAGCTTACCTTCCTCTTTCTCATATATCAATTCTGTTCTCTGTACAACACAGTGCAAATTGGCTTTCTTCTAGAAAATATTGCTTCCTTTAAGTTGTTATAAACAGATACTTTAAAACAATGCAAGCATGTGCAGTTAAATTTGGTGTATATTTCTTTGCATATTTTACATCAAAAAAACTAGTTGCAGTAGAAAAGAGACAAAAGGCAGCACAGCATTTTTAATGCTTTGTGATGTATTTAGTGTAGTATTTGCAAAAATGGGGAACACACTTGTGGGAAACCATGGTACACTTATGAAGGGTTTTCAATGTGGGATATAACAGAAAAAAATATTCTTTCATAAATCAGGTTTTGTAAAGAGAGTCTGGCTTTCATTCCAGTTGTATCACACCCTGAATCTATCACTTGCCAGTCGTTGTGGCTAGGCTTCGTGAACGAAGANGATTTTCAGACTGTGCCTGATCACTTGCCAGTGGCCACCAACATTTGGTCAAGCAAGTGCTTGCATTGGGTAAAAGTATGCACGTGTTGCATTAACATTGTAGTAAGCTACTGAGCATTAACTAGTCTTACTGGCTGTGTTTGATGTTACTATTTCTTTTTCTGTTCTGTGATATATAGCTTATTCCAGCTTCACTGGTCATTTCCTGCTGCCATCACGTGTCACTGCCTCCTTCAGGAGAGTGGCTCCAGGGTTTAAACAGTAGATTGGAAACCAAGGCAGCTGACATGCTTCAGTTTCAGGCTATTTAATGATGCAGAGGTGGTAACAGATTGAAAACCATTGCTCTCTTCCAGAATGACCAAAGGCTCTTAGGAGATGTGTCAAACAAACCAAACTGTAGGACAGAAGCATTGTTATTAAAGAAGCTTGGGATAAATCAGAGATACAAATTTAATGGTGATAAGATAGGAATTTCAAACAAACTCATAGGAAAAATATGCATTTCCTCCTGTATTGTCCTTTACAGTTCATTACAGGAGCATCAGGTGCAGTGGAGGTAGCTTAATCAGGAAACAGATCCTCATCTGTCATTTACTGGTATACAAGCAGCAAATTTTGTTTCAGCTGGGGGGTCTAGTTACTTGGTCTTACATATGGCTCATAAGACTCCTCTGTTGACAGATGGCATATTTGCTCCAGGAGGTAAAAAATGTGTTTAGTTCCTCTGCTACTTTCTCTCCTTTATGAAAAAATGTTATGGCTGGCCTTGCCAAAGGAGTATGAAAGAATAATATAGTGCTTTTTTTTTTTTTCCACTTGAAGGAAGAACTTATTTTCATTAACCTCCACTGAAAATTCTACTCTTAATACATCAACTATGTCAGACAAAGTAGATTTATTCACTGTATTGCTAATGTCAGTAACCAGTATTTTCTTGGAATGCCTCTGAAGATGTTAGAGTAGAAAAGTCAAATGAAATTGCCTGGAAAAGCTGAAGAGTTGAAAACTATAAGCTTTCTGCAAAGGGAGCTTTTATCATTCAGTAGACAGAAATTATTATTTATGCAGTGATGCTTGTAACTTGCAAAATCAATAAGAACAACATAGCTCAGATATAACAATATGCTGCAGAATCTTCTAATTAAAGAGAACACAAGCACAGGAAATAAAAATGAGTGTATGGAAAACTGCATTATAGTAGAACATCATAAATATTTGGCATATGATACGAAAAGAAACACCAACTTTAACTGAGTTCTAGGATAATCTTGCAATATGTTATCTGCTGACTGGGAAATCTTGTGCAAAACCCTTGTGGTTTACTAAAAATAATAGAAGAGGACTTAGAAGTAGAAGTTGGGACTGTCAGGTACCAGTGATGAAAAAGTTAAGTCAAGGTTAAACTATGAAATGCAAACAAAATATTGTTCCTTGTTTGAGAAATCATCTGGAATCAGAAAGGAGACTTTAGCTTCCATTTGCAAGAGAAAAAGCAACACCCTTTCTAGTAAGAAGCCCACTCAGACTAAGAATTCTAAATAAAAGACAATTCCATTTTCATAAGACACAGGAATAAAATATTCCTTTGAATATTTCATCTTGTTAAACCAATACTGAACAGTATGAATACAGTCCATGTCAAAAATATGAAATACAGAGTCTCTAGATAAGCTTTGGGACCATGTATGTCTACTGCTTTTGCATACTGATGTGTGTATAACAGAATTCAATGTTTAAAGCATTCACAGTTATAATGTCACTGCATGTGACATGCCTCAGAGAGTTGTTCTCTGGCTAATAACATTAATTTTCCTTTAATGTAGGCTAATCACCTTATTAATGCTATTAATTTTAATTCATATGAGAGCAGATAAAACAATCTTACAGTCTAAAAATGGAAAAAGAAATGATGAATGAATCAGTGAATGAATTCAGTATTATCCTTTTCTTCCTTCCTCCTTTCTTCCCTTCCTTCATTCCTGATTGAGTATAGGAAGAGAAATGGGTATACGCTCAGAAATTTTTTGATGACAATTGCATTCCACTAATTTCATCCAGAACAGATCACACTAAAGAGTTTTGGAGCCCCCTGTAGACTTGCATGCAAGCTTTGTGAAGACACATTAGTTGAACATCACTTTTGTAAATGTTTATTGTTCTGTTAACAGTAGCAAAACTACATGTCAGTTCTTAATCCTTAGAAGAAAAGGAAACAGATCCCAATGCATCTGATATGTAACATGTTTGAAATAGCTCAAATGCTTTGGCAGAGTTACATATGAAGAGAGTAGCTCCGTATCTTCCCAGCACAATAGGGATGGGGAGCTACTGGACAGTGTCCAGCAAAGCATCACAAAGATGATTAAGGGTCTGGAGCACCTCTTCTGTGAGGAAAGGCTAAGAGAGCTGGGACTAGAGCTCTGTTCAGCCTGGAGAAGAGAAGGCTGACAGGGAGGATCTTACTAATACCTGAAGGGAGGGTGTGAAAAGGATGGAACCAGGCTCTTCTCCTTGGTACCCAGTGACAAGAAGCAAAGGGCACGAAGTGAATCACAGGAGATTCCCTCTGAACAACAGAAAAAACATTTTTACTCTGGGAGTGACTGAGTGCTGGCACAGGTTGCCAAAAGAGGAGGTAGTGTCTCCCTTCATGCAGATATTCAAAAGCCATCTGGACATGGTCCTGAGCTCCAAGTAGCCCTGCTGGAACAGGGTGGATTGGATATGGTGACCTCCAGAGGTCACATGTATGTAATCTGTCTTCTTTTTTGTACTAAAAGCATTTTCTTTCTCATTTTAAAAGAATTATTTTTAACTTATAAGCCTAGTATCTTTTAAAATTGACTTATTACTTTTAATTACAAAGCAATTTAAATATAATTTTAATCTTTGTTTCAAGTTATTCCGCCCTGACATTGCATTCCCAGATTGTTTGTTTGTTTGTTTGTTTTTTAATATTCTTTCCTATATTGAGCAGTAACTATTCTTCTGGGAAACAGCACAGTGTTAGTAAGTTTCATCTGAAATCTATGTCTCTCCTTCAACACATAATTGTTAGTGGCTGTTATTGTGAATTCTTACATCTTTATTTCACTTTACAGTGTTTTTACATTTCAACCACTATTTACAATCCTTGTCTGTTAGGATCAGTCAAAAAATGTATCACAGTTCTTCTGAGAATTATGAATTGTGCTAAAAATCAAAGTAATTATTAATAATGTGAAAGGAAAAAAAATTATTTTAAATAATAAATGTGACATAAACTTAGCTGAGCCTGAAAACTTAAAGATGGAACTAAAAATCTGGAAAGTGGTGCTTGATGCTAATGGTGCATTCCTTGACTTTAATTTGTAGTGGTATACATCTCAAGTGTAGAAGGTTTATTTCTAAGCTGGTTTTGTTATCATGCAAGGTGTTCAGCCAGCACCTCTGAGAAAAAAAGCAGTCAGCCAATACAAGTACTCTGTGACTAGAACAGCATTTTCCCACCCTGTTATGCCATTCTGCTCTTACTTTGACATTAAGAGACTGTTTCTTCAGCTAAGACATTAGTTAAGCTCTTGAAGCACATTCACTCTTTAGGTCAGATCTGGGAAAATTGTCAATAAGAGTGCAGATTAAAGACATTTCTGCCTCTGCCTTTTATGATGTGGATGCTTTCCAGTTACGATCTGGGATAAAACCCAAACTCATTTCATATGTCACTAAGCAGCAATGACTTTCAGTCACTGCTGAACGGGACTGAATTTAAGAGGTGACTAAGTGATGAAAGACTCCCATTTCCACTATGATATGCCTCCTGAGCTACCTAATCCTCCTGAAGTACAGTTTCCTTTTTCTGTATTATGTTTTTGTACGCAGCAAAGCTCCTTCTTAGAACATTATTTGCAAGATTACAAAGCACAGCTTATGTAGCCATTCCTATAGCATTTTTTTAATCAGTCAAGTTTAAATAATGTCTTAGTAACACACACTCCATGATAGAAAAAATCAGCGTGGTAATGCAGCTTGTGGTAGTAGTGCTGTGTTGTTCAAAATTTGCTGCCAGCTGCTGAGCAGATTTCATTTGCATCTGATATTTCAGGAGTTAAATTATCAGCACAGGATGTGTTAAGGCACTCTGCATTTTACTTTAAAGAAATGTAACCATACAACTTCTAAAACTGTAAAGGCTTTCTATTAGTTATGAACCTTTGAATTGAATCCAATACAAAAACAGTGATCTGGCATTTAACATGGTGATCAAAATGCTCTGACTCTCCAAGCAATGAGGATAGAGGATGAATGAGGATAGAACATCTAGAGGATGTTCTGTAATGAAATGTACTACCAACCTTTTGTCTAATTTAACTTTACTAACTTTACTTAATCAGTGGGATTAAGAATGCACTGCAGAAATGCAAAGATTTCTGTGTATACCTGGATGAATTTTGCAACATGGAAGCTGAATGAGGCTAACTTTATCCAAATTGTACATAGTCCCCAAACTACAGACTGGGAAAGCTATTCAATGGAAGCCACTAAACATTTTCCCAGTGGACTACCTTTGCATAGCAATCTTTTTAGCACAGATAGTAAGTAAGAAGTTGTTAAGAGAAATTACATCTGCCCTGTCCCAAAGAAACTCTGCAGGAATTTTGTGAGTCGGAACTCTCAGAACAAGGTATCAGGATGGCAGAGTTTGCTCTCTATGACTAAAGTGTCCCTGTTGTGAACCTGAAATCTTCAGCACTGACTTATAGATGTGGTTTTGCCATCCTTTTTCTTCACTGCTTGGACACTGAAAGCAATATCTGTCTCGGTATTTATAGAGCTTGTAATCATGGTTTTAATAAAGGATGCAGCTGAGCTAGTAGGTGAAGGATGATGCTGATACAAGTTACATCTCTATGAAAGAAGCCTAAAGTGAAAGAAAGGAGCAGAGAAACTAAAGATGATAAGGATTTTTAATCTGAGTGTTTAAACCTTCTCACCCACACTCCTTTCTTGTACCTTCAGATAGTTTTTTTTAGTGGATTACCCAGTAATTGAATATAATTGATATAGTCCATGAATTCATATGGACATGCAGAAGGCACAAGCAAACATTGTAAGGCTAGGAAGTCAAGTACTTAAAAGAAGGAAAAATCAATCTTCCTATGCTTGTGTCTTATGGTAGAGTTTTTAAGCATATGTTTACATGCCATTTCTTTTCCTGTTGGAACCCTGTCTTCCCATCACAGAGTGCCTTCTTAATGAGCCTTCTCCACAGTAGGTGTAGTCCTTATTGTTAAATATGAATTCTCATGTTTTATTTAACTTGTAGACAGCTTTCTTTGACATCTCTCATCTTTGACATTACTTCACTGAATATGGAACAGATTCACAAATAAGCATTTTCACAAAGTCTTAGTAAGATAGAGGAATCTCATCAGTGTTTCCCAGAAGAAAAAAAATTAAAGCACAGAGATGATGTTCAGATTTACCTACTGAGGTGTGACTTTGCTGCCAATCATCCACTAATCCAGCTCTGGATCTATAAAGGCATTAGGCCTTTAATTCAGCAGGCAAGGGAATTGGGAAGGGGGGAAAGCAAGCCATTTATCCTTCCATGAGGAAGGAACCATGTCAGAGATGGTAAATTGTTAGAATGTGCACCTTGACTCAGGAACTCAGGTTTTCTTCTGGTCTTGGGTATTAAGTAGTACTTTTAAAGATAATTAAGTATCTTCACCAACATATAAACTATAATGATATGACATATTTCTCTTTCCAGGCCTCAGACCAGAAGAAAAACCCATATTTTTTTTCTTGTAGACATCTGCTGTGCTACTGAATACTACTCTGAAATGTCAACTAAAGCTCTTTCCAAATAGATTGAGAATATTTTTTCAAGAGCACTAGATGAATTAAGGAATCAAAGTCCCATCTCATAAACTAGAGAGCAATCTTCTGGGCTAGTCATCTATGATCAATGAGGATGACCTGAAAAATTACTTGCCTTCCCTTCTGAAAGGATCCTCTGAAGTTTAAACCAGGATAGATACTGTCATATTGAACACAGACACACACACCCTCCAGAGGAGGAGGGGATAAAAAGGAGAAGGAGTTGAGAAAAAAAGCTAAATCATAAAGAAAGATTTGTAATCTTCAATTTATTTGTTGGTTTTTTTTTACTAAGCCCAGAATGACATCTAGAGAAGACAAATTGGAGTTTACATTCATTAGTGGAAAATTCCCTTGAGGACAATTTTCACAGTCAGACTTTCTTATTGGTATTAACAGTGTCTGCACAGAGATTCATTCACAGCTAGCATGGTTTGGAGATGGTGATTGCACAGTAGGCTTCAAGCATCTTAGATGGAAAAGCCACTGAATTGCCCAAAAGCTGTTAGAGAAGTAGGTGAATTAACAAGTGTGCATGGTGATGGTTATGTCAAGGAGGGGAAAAAAGGCCTCTTGTGCTTTGGGGGTGAGTTAGTGCACAATTTTAATGTAAGAATGGATTTGCACAATAAAATCAGAAAAAAACAGTAAAATTAGAGAACTACATTTTCATAAAGTATATTAATTCATTCTTGATAAACCCCCTGTTAACTGTGGTGTATAATTTATAGCAAGTGTTTAAAACCAGTTCCCAAATTCAGCAAAGATTAAAAAGTTTGCCTACTGAAAGACAAGAAATGCTTAGACTCTAATGTCAATCAATTTTATCACAATTCCAGCTGTAGTTAATGAAAGTTATAAAAATGAAACAAATACACTGGCTAATACTTGGACATTGTCAGAAAAGTGAAGAGGATTAAAATCTGAGGTTAAATTACTTGCCCTGTTTTAAATTCTTTATAATTCTTCATACTTTCATCTGGCCAAATGTTGGCATTATGCATTTGGATCCAAGAGCATATGCATATTCAGTTTAAAACTGAGTCTGACATTAATAAATGTTTAAGCCTTTGAAGATATAGAGAAGAGTTTCTTTTATCACTCTACAGTTATTGAGTCAACCACCATCAGCATATATGGGAATGATCAAATAGCTCAAGCCCTAACTTCACCTGACAGTCTAATTCAAAAATGAACAGCATCCCTGGGCTGTCATTATGGTTTGCCTAGGTCCTACCTAAAGAAATCCCTTCCAAAAGTCAAAACAAAACATGGGAGACTTCTAAGTGGGGAGGTAGACTGTTTTGTTTATCATCTTAGTTCTATGTGTGAAATGGCATCTTATTCTCATATGTATGCAGAATGAAGACACAAATTTACCCAAAAAGTCATTACAGTTGTCATGCAAAATACAAATGCAAGTAGACCCTCCTAAAATTGCATGACCATCTCTCATATTTTAGCATTTTAAGCAGGCTAAAAATTAAGATTTACATTAGAAATACATAGCCTTATGTTCAACAGATGTAAGGTCTAAAAGTGAATTTCAAGCAATACATTTGTTAGCTAATTTAAATATTAATAAGGAGAGAGACACTGGGTAGTTAAATTTTTGACCTTTAATGATGCATCATTTATATTGTGGCACTGATGTAAATATGAAAACCTTTCCATCTTGCATTGGCTATTTTGCAGCTATACTTAACAGATCTTCACAACTTGCATTACCACATCTTAACTCTGTGCTTTATTATCCACATGTATTTATATATATCTGAAGTATCACTCCAACTTTCATGCTTACAAAATAATTTGAACCCTATATGAAGAAGAAAATAAGAGATATGCTACTCATCACTAGGAAAAAATGTGCATAATTGTAAGTCAAATATTGGGTTGATTTATTCACAGCTGCTAAGCAGTGCATACCTAATCTGCTGTGCACTATGCTGAAAATTTAGCCTGAAGGTCTGAAAGACACATTTTACTTATAAGACTGTATAAACAGTCACAAGCCAATTACAAGTTTACAATTACATGGCAATCCATATGCAATCAGAAAGCAAATTCATCCTGATGGCTTAGCAGAACCCACACTAAAGTTGTTTTTTTTTTTCCTTGTAAATGAATACCCTTCTCGAAGTGGTTACACTGATTTTACTTGTCTCACTCTGAATCTAGGGGAATCCAACAGAAAAGTGTTTGATGTTCTGTAGACTATCTAGACCTAACAACTACTGACTTGAATGACAGTTGTAGGCAGTTAAGTCTGGGGCAATAGACTCACCCAGAGTCCATCCTTGAGTTTAGTTTCATTTGAAAGGAATCCAGGAGGTCTTTGCCATGCAAACAGAAATATATTAACTGTCTGTGATTGCATTTCCAGTAAATACACACTTCTGATCCAAATGAGAACACTAATATAGATGTGCTTTTTCAGGATCAGATGCTGCTTGTTTGGCAGAATGTTCTGTTGACACTGAAGATCCCACTAACTTCTTGTAGTAGGAACTTAGCACATTTGAGACTCCAGCTTTGTACTTTGGAGACTTCATTCTATGGGCTGTTTCCATTGCATAACTTTACAAAAATAATAGTAGCACAGTAGGACTGCTTCAAGACTTTCCACTGAATCTACACTCCACTTTCCACTTGCAGGAATTGTACATTTTGTAATCAGTTATTCATTTATTTTCTCTCCTAGTTATACAGTTATACTAACTAGTATATTTAGTATACTAGTAGCTCTCAACTTTGAAATTCCAATGCTAATGCTCCCCATATGCAGAATCCCATGTCTTTTTAGGTGGTTGTATTCTGTTGACTGGCTAGATAATTGCTGTAACATCAACCTATTACTTTATCCTAGAATTTCCACTTTCCAGTGGCTATGTTCTAGCTCTGAATGTTAAACAAGTTACATGCATAGTTTATCCATATGTGCAGCCACTTCTTGTGTTACTGTCAATGGTTTTATTATTTTCCATCTTTACCTCAAGTGTTATGCTCTGTGACTAGGTCTGAAATGATAATTACTTTCCCACTATAGAGACAAACTGATTTACATATTTATCAAGGGGAAACTGGATGGCTCTGAGCATACAAAAGAAGCATTTACATATTTATAACCTGAAATGTACAAAAGCTAAAATTAAGATAGGGATGTCTTGGTCTTAGTTACTAAGCTTGTTTTTATACAAAGGTTTTAGTCAATGGATTTTGTAATCAGAGCACTGATCTGAGTGCTTAAAGAGTGGAGTATATTTTTTCATCACACAAAATCAACATAGAGATTAAAATGATTTTTAGCTTATGAATGATGGTGTGCAGAAGTTGCAAGGCTAAGTTTTCATCAGGTGAATACATTCTGTATTCTAGAGCTTTTTATTTACAGTTTCAGCAAGACCTTGTACCTTGTTTTCAAATGAACAGTCATTTTTTATAAACCCTACATGTTAATGTAGATGAGTACAGTAGTTTTACATGGTTCAAAGCTGCAGAAATTACATTCAGCCTTAGAGAGAGGGGCTGGTTCAGTTCTCATTCATGCTGTGTTAGAGAAGTTGAATAGTGGCATGATACTCTTAGTTGCCTTCTAAAAACCAGAGTCAATTGCTTTTATCACTTTCACATGGCTATCACTCCACTGAAATTGGCATTTTCACTTTTAAGAATGAAACAGCTCTTTTTAATTTAGCATAGCTTGAAGCAGAAGTGGAGAGCAGAATGTAGACAGCATTCCTCAGTATATTTTGAGGAAAGTTTTACTTAAATTATGGAACATTAATGTACTAATTAAAACAAGTAACATCTTAATGATGTCCTTAATCTCTTCTGTCTCTTAAAAAATGCAAATGAAAGAAAAATGTCCAATAATCTAATGCCTTTGTCTGCTACAATGTTAGCCACCTACCTCAGTGTATACATTCCTAGAATGGCAATAGTAGGAGAAACTTGATCTGAAATTCTAGTTGCTAAATAGCTTCAGAAATTATGCAGCTTCTTCAGTGCTGGACTGATTTTGTTGTTCAGACATGTTGCCTTTCCAAATCTGTTCTGTTCAAATCAGAAAAAAAAATGTAAATCTCTCTCTCCACAGAGATGAGTGCAGCTGCTAATTTTTTAGACTATGGCTTTCAAGCAAGTCTTTTCAGTCATGCATCCTTCCATTTTTATTGATAACTTCCTACACTGGGGATAGCAAGCTATTTTTGTTTAAACAGAGCTACAGTTTTCCCAGTGTTTTGGCTTATTTATCCTACAGTTTCATTTTCTGTATAAACTCTTTACATCCAAAAACTCTTCTAAAATTTGTATTGCTTTCTGCAAACTTAAAGGGGATACTAAGCCAGCTGAAGACCCATTCTTGTAATTCAAGAGCACATGGCATATGATGCCCTTCCAGTCACATTTTATAGGTGAAGCAATAAAGTTTCATCATCTTCTGTTACTCAGATGTAATTTATCTGTTCAGCACACTCATTAAAGTGTGTTGATCATGTAGTTGCATGTCTAGCACTTTAGGTAGAATTCATCTTACTGTCCTTGATGTCTAATAGGAAGACATTTATTTTTGAGCTAGTTGCCCATCTTTCCTTTTTTAATCAACAGATTAAAAAGGCCTTTTTGCAGTGGTGATTTACCTCCTTCAAAGGCAACTAAAATAGATTAGATGAAACTCCTCCTTGTTCATTAACTGGCATTGCCTGGGAATATTTATACATCAATTTTAACTTCATTCTCAAGTCTCTGTGAAATCAATGGAAATAACAGAGTGGAGGACTTAGAGTAAAAAAGAAATTAACTTGTTATAAGAAAACAGTAAAGGATGTAGTTTGCCTGCCCTGTAGTATTTGTTTCCAAAATTGGTATAATATTGCATGTGAAAGATGCCAATTCATAGACTCCCACAACATATTCTTTGCATTTTTCTTCTGTATTGGTTACCATTTAGAAATGCTAATAAGTGAATGTATTGCTTGTGTTAACAGCAGCCACATTGTTCAAATGCACTTTAATGAGGCTTATCTCCTGGTAGCACACACTTTGTTGCTTATTTATCATGTTCATTCTAGAAGGTGTCAGTGGTCAAGATAAAAATAGAAATGGAAGGTTTGCTTCATTTCTGCCAGTGCATTGTGATGACTATTGTCTGACAATAGTGTTATTTGAATTACCACTATTAGTTTATCTGTACTGAAAAATATTGTTGCAAAATTAGTCACTTTAGCATTTGATAAAAAAGCCTAACGTAGCCAATCCTTTTTGTGTTTAAAAATATGAATGAAGGAAATGGATGTTTTGCCATTGAGTTCAGCAAGCTTTGGATGAGTCTTTCTATGCATTTTATTGGGGTGTATTTTCTCAGATGCATAACTTTTGTGCTGGAATTTTGGTGGGTTTTCTTTCAGGCCAAGTCAAGTTACTCAACCTTCTTTCAAAAAATGAAAAAAAAGCCTTCATAATGATGACTGCTTTATTTAATTATTTGATAGCAAGAATTCCTTCTCATTTTTTCCCAAATTAATAGGAGATCAAAATGGCCATTATTGAATGACAGTGGGTGTTTCTGATAACCAAACATAATTTAATGTGATGTACTGAGTAGAATTCTTGTTTTATTTTCATTTTGGTTTATATACAGGTTGAATTTGAAAATCCAATTTCAGCAAGCAAAACTGTGTAGGTAAAAAAAATGCATCTGTGAATGTCATTGCATATATATTTCTACAATCCCATTTATTATCATTATCATAAAACCATAAAATCATAGATTGATACAGGTTGGAAGGAAATTCTGGAGGTTGTGTGTCTGAATATCCACACAAAATGTCCTAGCTTATCTCTATACTCCACTTTTTATCATCATTGCCACCTTTCTAAGGGATATTATAATTACTTAGCAAATACATTTTCCAAACAATCTCAGCAGCCAATGGAAAATTGCCTCTTTCTTTCCTGGCACCAAGTGCACTTGCTGCAGCAAGTGAATGGCTTGTCAGATGGATCTGCATGATTTTCCCTCAGCCCACCAACTTTAAAATGTCAGCCTTTGTAACAGATTTTCCTCAGCTCTGTTTGGAAATTTCAACTCCCACGAGGTTTCAAAATTTACATAAACAAATTCTCCTACTCTTACATTTCTTCTTTTCTCCTACATAACAACCAAGACCAACAGGTAGCACTTCCTTAACTGTTGATGTTCCTTTCTACAGACTCACAGAATCACAGACAGGTTGGAAGGGACCTCTGGAGATCTAGTGCAACCTACAGCAGGTCATGAGCCAGTCAACCTTTTTTCTATTTCTTTTTTTCCTTAGGACAGCTTCTGGATGTGCTGGAGAAATATAATCTGAACAATAAAACTCTTGTATACTTTACGTCTGACCAAGGGGCTCATGTTGAAGAAATTTCCAGTTCTGGAGAAGTCCATGGAGGATACAATGGCATATATAGAGGTGAACATTCTCTGATGATTCATAAAAATTGAGTCCTAAACTGTAATGTCCTTTGTAGCCAAGGTCAAACTTTGGTTCCTTAATAGTAAATTTCTCATTACTGTCATTCTAAATTCAAATGTAGGCAGTAGTTATAAGGGATTTACTTGTCAAATTCAGCAGCTCAACCAGAGTACATGGTCAGCCAGAGCTCTGTGGAGTTTTAACACTAGCAAATATACTCTTGAACTGGGCAGAGATATAGCTTTAGAAGGATGCCAGTTCATAGTGCTTTACTATTTCAGAATGGAGATGAAAAAAAAAGGTGGTTTGTAAGCCATGAGGAAATGTAAATAGGAGCTAAATACCATGGAATGCGTGGATCACATGAAGATAGGATATTAGGATAAGAGAGGTGGGAGAACCAGCAACAGAGTCCAGTGTATTCATTACAGAAAAAGTAGAAAAGGAAAGTTAGGTTAAAAAATGAGGAGTTGGATTGAGTTCAGGCTGGGCAAGCTTGACAACAGCTAGAGGAGGACAAGATTTCAAGCAGAAAAGAGTGAGTTGGAGAAGAGAGTTTTGAAAATGATCCATAACACACTGAATTGAAGACTGCTTTGGAAAAGGAGTATTCATCTCCCCAAGACCTGCACTAAAAGAATATAAATAAACTCTGTCCTCTTTACTCAGCTAAATCCCTGTGTCTATACAGATGGGTAAGATCTCACTGAGGCTCCTGCTCTGCAGGCTGAACAGTCACAGCTCTCTCAGCCTTTCCTCATATGTCAAACACTCCAATCACTTGTAATACTTTTATGGCCCTCCTTTGAACTCATTCCAGTATATCTATGTGTTTCTTGTACTGGGAAGATCTGCATTTGGACTTAGTACTCCAGGTGTGGCTCACCAGTGTCGATCAGAGGATAAGGAGCACCTCCCTTGACTTGCTAGAAACATTCTTGCTAGTGTAACCCAAGATGATGTTGGCCTTCCTTGTCATAGGGGTGCATTGCTGACTCATGTTCTGCTAATTATCCACCAGAATCCCCAGGTCCTTCTCTGCAGAGCTGCTTTCCAGCCAGACAACACTCAGCCTTTGCTGGTGCTAGGCTTATTCCTCTGCAGACACAGTACTTGCTATTGCCCTTTGCTGAACTTCATGAGGTTCCTTTTGGCCCATTTCTCCATCCTGTCAAGGTCCCTCTGGATGGTAACACAACCATAAGTGGATCAGCCATTCCTCCCAGTTTTGTATAATCTACAAAACCACAAAAAAGCAGAAAGATAGGCTTATGCAGTAAACAATAACAATACAGTGAGGTTTTCAAGCAAGGAGGCTCCACAATTTTTATTCAGAGAAATTACCCTTATATTTTAAGAGAGCTGTGAAGGAAATGCTACACTAGCAAAACAAGCAAGGCCAAAGCAATGAGGTTGCAAACTATCAGATGGGTCCCCTTGGGCTAACACTAGAGTGAAATGTATCTTGAACGTAGACCTTATATAGTGATTTAAGTAATTAAGGAACCATATGGTTACATATCTGTAGCTGTAGGCACAGCCTGAGGTGTTTTAGAAGCTCTAAAAAATATTTGCTTTCTAGAATGCCAGACATAAGATAAATGAGGAGGAGGAAAAAGAACACAAATACACTGGGGAATATGCCTTCCTGAGGAACTTTGATTGAATGGAGTTTTTCTATCAAACCTGGAAAAATTTCGTACTCATACTTACAGAGTGGAGAACAATTTGAAATAGATCTTACCTGAATTAATAAAAAAAATGGTTGATTTTTTGATTTGAGTGTTACTTGGAGAGTGATGGAGCTTCTTATTTTTAAAATGACTTGTGTGGTTTACAGTTACTACTTATGCTACACTGGCAAACATAATATACTGTGGGATAGAAAATAATCGCTATTTAAGAAACAAAATAATTATTGCATGAGAGTCATTCTTTATAAAATAAAAAGAAATTAAAAGACACGTGCAATCAGTTGAATGCACTTTTATCATTCTGAAGTACAATGGATTCTGCTTCATCTTCCACTCTCTTTATTGCCATATCAGTTCTGAATTTAACAGGTATATTATGCATCATTTTCCAAAGGGCTGAAGTGGAAGTGATCATTTAATTGCATAATTAGCATTTTTTTGTACATAGGAATTAACTCCTGTTAATAGTCATGTACAATTAAAAGTGTTAGAGGTCTGTACATCTCTGGCAGATTTCATGAAAAGCAGACCTGTGAAGCCCTTAGTCTCCAGCACTGATATAGCAATGTGCCAAAAAAAAAAGCAAAAGGATGCTCCTGATGCTCTTTTGCTCATGTGTGCATATATTATGAATTTGCTTCACCTGATGAGCAGTTTACAAAACTGGCATACGTGCAATTCCTTTCTCTCTGTCTCTGCTAGACAATCTCCTCTACTTATCTTCTTGTACATGAGCACTGCTCAAATGCCAATATGAATCAAGCCACTTAACCTTTTTGTTAGAGCTGGAGCAGTATGCTCAGCAAGAATTGGTTCTCCCTTCAAATCAAAAGCTCTCAAACCATCTCCACAATTTGAACTCACTAATTTGTCTTGTTATCCACCCAAATGAGCACCAATAATAAAATTTAAGAGAAATTTTGAGAGTTAGGCTAACACTACAAGACTGAATGCAAAAAGGGAAAACTGCTGTTGAAGGTTTTATTACTGTGGATTAGAAACCAGAGCTAGCATAATGCTTAACTCGTTGGTGTCATACACAGTCTGTTTTATATCTTCACTATCCCTTTTTGGATTATATTATACAGTAATAGTGAAGTGATGAATCAAAGTGATGACTTCTCTTTCCAGTGGCTTTTTTCTGGCAGTTGTCAGGATCAGAATCCTTGGAGGAAGATGCAGAAGCTGCATAGTATATAAAGGACATCCCTAAGAAGATCTCCTCCTAATTCTACATAGTGTGACCTTGCTTTGAATCATGAATCCTGACAATTTAGAATCTATAAAGAGTCTTTCATTAGTTATATAAATTATCATGATATGAAGATGAAATTCTACTTTGTTTCCAAATTCTTAGCGTAGTCCAAATCAGGTTGAAAAAATAACAAAAGCGTACATAAAATAGATTAAAAAATCAATAAAATAAAAAAGTGAGCTTGCTGCTGAAAAATTGTTGTTTGATCATTTTGTAAGGTAAGCAATAGTAACCAGTTTTGATTTTTAACATTTGTAGCATAAAGTCTAATACAGATAGGTAGAATAATTAATTTCCTTATATTTTTCTATCATTTAAGAGAATAGGTAGGGTTTGGAAGCTTTGTTTTTAGAAGAATATAAGAGGGAAGGAAAGGGTAGAATAGTTATGATCCAAGTGATCAAAGAAAGTTATTTTAAATTGTTTTCACCATTCAGCATTCAAACTATTAATAGTGATACACCACAGACTTCCCCTTTATATATCAACCTTTGTAAAAGCTCTATTCCCAGAGTTAGGTAATAGCAGTCAATTTAATCCAGAGGGAGAAGAAAAAGTGAGCTAAGATTTGAAATGAGGTTAAAATGGAAATTTGATGTCATGTTGTGGCTGACTGCAGAGTTATGTCTGTACTTTGCCTACTCCTGCAGATTTTTCAGGAAATGTGAATGTAAGCTATTGTTCAATATAACACTGAAGGGTGCAACTACTCAGAAAGCATAGATAGCTAAGCATGAAAAAACAGCCCGGGGAGGTTTATGCTATTTTAAAAACATTTTTAGAAGAATTTAAGAGAACAAAAATAACACATAGCTAGCTGTCTAGAGTTTGCCAGGCATACAGGCTTACTGCTTTTTCTCTGATTCAGTGTTTTCAAGTCCAATCAAAACACAAATTTAATGAGAAATATCCTAAAATACCAAGAGGTTTTATTTCTAAATAATGGCCTTTTTTTTTTCTTTTTGACTTCTAATATTTTAGCCATTTAGATATTTGCTCCATGTTTCAAGTGTTAATAGTAAAACCATGATTTTTTTTTAAGGAAAAAAGAATGCAGATAGGTTGAACAATGTTTAACAGCTAGAATTTTACAGAAAATGTTTACCCAAGGATTTGTAATCATAGAATGGCATTAAGCAACTTTAGTGATGTCATTAAATACAGTTCTAATAAAGATGAACACCACAAAGGCAGAGATAATAGAAGACAATCTTCTGCAGTGACCTATAATTCCTACCCTGGTTCCCTGCTATTCCTAATCTCCAGAGATATATAAAAAAAAATTATATTCCAATTAGTCTTTTGAAAGGGAAACAGCAACCACTTCTTCATAGACATAAGCAAGGAGATAGGCCTGCTGTGGAGTCCACTTTGCTTTTTGTACCTCACAGCAGGGAGGAAGAGTTTTCCAAGTGTTCCCTTTGTGCTTGGGTAATGTGCAAGTTTTCTGCCCTATTCTGTAGTGGTTCAAGAAAATTGTGCTTTGAACCTAGGAGCTGTGAAAGTGATCCAATCTCTAGCTTTTAAGGATTGCAGCATGTGTGGGAATGGGATGCACCACTTACCTTGAAATCACACTGTCTTCAGATTACACAGGAGGCAACAGTAAACCAGTAATTTATTTAAACAGTCCAATCTAGCAAGCACTTTTACGAGCTTCAGACAAGTATACAGAAATAAAAGGAAGCTCACTCTTAAAGCTAGCTATGGTATAGACCTGCTCATAGAGGTTTCTGTCTGTCTATACTGTCCAGCAGGCACAGTCCGAAAATCACTTGGGATCTCCTGTGGCCCCTGGTGCGATAACTGTGCTGACAGCAGAGGGAGCATTAAACTCATTGCCCANTGTACACGAAACTAGAATCTGGCTCATGAATTAAATCATCTCCCCAGCATAACTGTTCACTGAAAAAAAATCTTAGTTTGAGAATATCTGTAATTTTATACGCTTACACTTGTATTTTTATTCAGATTTAACTACTCCTGCTCTACAGGATTTTCTGTGAACCATAGCTCAGTCAGGATATTGATGCAACTATGTAGGTTTAAAAGTCAAAAAGGTCTTCATAGCATCCTGAGATCTACCATCACTGTAGCAGATTTCTTCCTAATTCACTGAAATGGATAATTCTGTAACATACTTAATTTAGTACTTTCTTCTATCTAAAGACATTAAGCACCATTAAAAAAAAACAAACAACATATTTTCTCTAGGTTCATACCAGACATCTAGGCATACCTCAATTTATTTTTGATCCCTGTTTTTTGGTTATATCTTCACACAGCTGTGTGGCACACTATCTAGACCAAATTCTAGATGAAGATTCCAGCAAGGTGCCTTTTTATCCCCTGAAGTTTTCATTTTGTTTGTAAACAAAATAAATTAAGCTCTAATACATAGTAGCAGATTTCTTGTGAGGAAGATACTGATTGTAGGTGCAAAATTTAAACCTAGCAAAATAAAAATAAGATAAATACATTTAATGAAAATATTCTAGCTAGACAGAATGTTTAATATTTGGAAATATTAATATCTTGCAGGTGAGGTATTTTTCTAAGAATAAAATAATGTCTTGACAAACCAAATGTTCATTTTACAGGTGGAAAATCAATGAACTGGGAAGGAGGTATTCGTGTGCCAGGGCTTCTCCGTTGGTCTGGAGTGATACAGGCTGGTGCTTATATTGATGAACCAACAAGTAACATGGATATATTTCCTACTATAGTCAAACTTGCTGAGGCACAGTTACCTTCTGACAGGTAGACTCTGTAGTTACCTCTGTTCTAAAGTTTTGTAAGTGGTTTATTTACTAAAAGGAGAAATGAATGTATCAAAAAGGCTGTGTTCTGCATGAGTGAACATGGTAGAAAAATGAACTGCAGGTGTAAATTATTTTAAACTTTACAAGCACAACCTTGGCCAGCTTAGTATAATAGAACACATCAACATGCCAGCTAGGCTTTTGTCACAGGTTTTCTTGTTCTCTACCAAGTTAGTGAAAGAAATCCCTTACAGAGTTTTGCAGCCTGATAAGAAAACCCATTAGACTTCTAAAATTCATGAGATACTTTATTGACACTCCTACATCCCTGCGCTTTGTCTTGTTCAAGAGATACCCAGTCTCAGCAGCAAGGTCCATCCCCCTAAACTCTATTGCCATCCAGATCTAGTAGGTGGAGAAACCTGATGATATGCATGTGCATTGACAAGCTCAGGACATTACGAAGAAGTTCCTCACCACAAGGGTGATGGAACACTGGAACAGGTTGCCCAGGGAGATGGTTGAGGCCCCATCCCTGGAGGCATTCAAGGTTACGCTTGCCAGGGCTCTGGGCAACCTGATCTAGTTGGGGATGTCCCTGCCTACTGCAGGGGGGTTGGACTAGATGACCTCCAGAGGTCCCTTCCAACCCAAACCATTCTATGATTCTATGATTCTCTGCCTTTCCTCATAAGGGAGATGCTCCAGACCCCTAATCATCTTTGTAGCTCTGCATTGGATTCACTCCAGAAGCTCATTGTCTCTCTTGTGCTGAGGAGACCAGAACTGAACAGAATGCTCCACAAAGGGCCTCACCATGGCTGAGTAGAAGAGCAGAATCAGCTCCCTCAACCTGCTGGCAATGCTCTTGTTAGTGCAGGCCACGATACCATTGCTCTTCTTGGCCACAATAACACACTGCTGGATCAGGGACAATTTGTTGTCCACCATGACCCCCAGGTCATAGACTAGCTTGAAGCACTTTTGATCAACAGCTGAATTTCTATCACTACACTGAATTTCTCCTGAGATATAAATGACTTGTGATTAGGATTTGGTCCCTAGGAGGGAGTAGGTTAAAAATGGAAGGAGAAGGTGCTCCTAGTTAAAGAAGAAAAATAAGTTATCAGAAAGGAAAATCTTGCATATCCTTCTAAAGTTGGCAGTTTTGGAAATGCAAGAGTAATGGAGACCTGTGACTGGAGGAATCTTTCTTAGAAACTGAGCAAGCCTGCAGGGGTGAGAGAAGAGTGCATTACTCAGGCAAGAAAACACAAAAAATTGAAAGTGGGAAAGACTCTTAATTCAACAAAGACCACAAGCAGTGATGCACCCAGAAAGCAGAGCTATCAGACAACACAGCCTGAAGAATTCCACCATATCTTCCTGCCTGTTCTTTGAGAAAAGTCCTACTCAAAATGGTGCTGTTGCATACAATAGCTGTCAAGAATTTTGTAGACATATGTAGCTCATGGCTTAAAAATGTGAAGTTCTTACCTGTCTTGGAGTAGTTGCACTAATGTGAAAAAGTCATACACCGTAATGAAAACTCACATTTTTAAACTTTCAAAGTTTCAGAAAAAGTTTTGATGACATGTTGCTCAGAATGCTTAGAAAAGAATTATCTGCTCATCTATATAGCAGCAAAAAAAAGCTCCTTGTAAAATTAGCAGCTGATTCCAGCAATTCAAAGGCTTAATTTATGGAAACTTTTAATTACCTCACTTATTTTATAACTCATTTTGATGTAAATTGACTGACTCAAAGCAGTCAAAGCATGATCAAAATGGCCCAGCAGCACTTAGATAATTTTATATATAAATTTATAATTTTATTTATATTATATGTATCTCTTATATTTAAACATAGGTCATTTTCAACTTGGAAATTACTACTTCTGTTAAATTCTGTCTTACATAATATGCTGGACCATTACTTCTGGGAATGCTAACAGAGCATAGCATATGTTTCTCTTGTTTTGGGCTTTTTTTAGCTTCAGCAGGTATACTTGGAGGACTCTGTTGTAGCCAATTTATTCACATATGTCTGCTCACATTCTCAGGGAAATAAAATATAAAAGATGAAAATGGATTGAGAAAACAACCATCCCAAATAGCAAAATGTAATATTAATGTTTTCTTAAATAATGTAAATATCAAAGGAGAAAAACACCTGAAGATTTTTCTCTGAATTGACCAAATGGAGGTGGCCATGAAATGTAGAATTATAATATCTTCTTGGTAAAGTTAGTTTTGAGTTATTCTTCTGATTTTCAAGTGCTTTCTTACTCAGGATTATTGATGGACATGACCTGCTGCCCTTACTTCAAGGAAAAGTTACCCAATCCAAGCACGAGTTTCTCTTCCATTACTGTAATGCATATTTAAATGCAGTGCGCTGGCATCCAGCAAACAGTAAGTAAACTCAACTATTCCCATTTTAAATATTTCATATAATTTTTATTGCAGCTTGCAAAGACTCAGGAAAAAGCCTTGGGCTACAGTAACAAACAAATTGTTTAAAATATCTAACCTTTTCCCTGTTTTACTTTTTGCTGGAAAGCAACTCTTCACAATTGTACTGATTGACATTAGTTGGTTAGTATGCGTTTACGTTACATATCAATACAATAGTGAGATCTATGGTATCTGAGCTTTTTTGTTTGTTTTTTTTTTAATCTTGCCTGAGAGAGAGTCTGTATTAAAGAATGAAGTAGTCCAAGGTACCTGTTACATCCTCCTAAAAATGTACAGGTAAAAGGATGGCTTGCTGAATGGCAGCATGAGTATGATGTTAGCCTGGCCATTTTTATTATTCAGATAGCAAAGCATAGGAGAAGTACTGAGTCAAAGTCATAAATTAGTGCAGTATTGTGGGGTCTCTTTTCATGCTTTTAATGAACTATATAATCCCACCTTGTAGGCCATGGAAAAAAAACATTTCCCACTGATTTGCTTCTTTTTAACTAACAGCTCACTGTTTCTGGTAGCAACTTCCACATTAACTGAAGCATATTTCCCTTTCTATAAAAATCTCTGTGCCAAATGAAGTCAAACACACATTTGTCTCATCTCAGTTGACACTAAAATTGATGACTTGTGTTACAGCTTAAGAATGATGATCCAAAGGAATGAAATTATTCTGCGTCATGATGAGGAGAGAAGTAGGCAGACCTTCAGGCAGGCAGAGAAGCTGTTTTTCTCAAACATGCACCTTTGCAAGATGAAGTACTCCTTCTCTGAGGAAAGGATCAGCCTTGTAATTCACTGAAGGGGAGTTTAACGGGAAGTGAAGAGGAGCAATGATGAGGGACAAGTCTGTTGTATTTACTTGAGGGGCAACAATGTAGATTGTGATTCTCCTTTTTTCTTTCTCCAAGGCAATTAGAAAAGAAAGCCCACTCAGGACCTGATAATAATATTTGAATAACACTGGGCTGATATTTGCACCCCAACTGGCAACTAAGCACCACTCAGCTACCCCCTCATTCTCTCCTGGTGAGGTGGGGGAGAGAATTGGAAGGGTTAAAGTCAGAAAACTTGTGGGTTGAGATAAAGACAGTTTAATAGGTAAAGCAAAAGCCACACACACAAGCAAAGCAAACCAAGAAATTAATTCACCACTTCCCACCAGCAGGCAGGTGATCAGCCATCTCCAGAAAAGGAAGGCTCCATCACATGTAACAGTTACTTGGGAAGACAAACAGCATCACTCCAAATGTCCCTCCCCTTTCGTCTTGTTCCCCCCAGCTTTTATATACTGAGGATAATATCGTCGTCGTGGCTAGGCTTCGNATAATATCATTCCTGTGTTATCAACATTGTTTTCAGTACAAATCCAAAACATAGTCCTGTACCAGCTACGATGAAGAAAATTAACTATCCAAGCCAAAACCAGCACAAAGGGATTTTGATATACTACCTTGTCAGCCTACATTGTGGTATGAGAGTAGGCAACAGCCAGATACTCTTCTCTACTCTCTTTTGTACAAGTCCCCTGGGAAGGCTCAACGTCTTCTCCTTTCTCACTTGTCCAATCTCAGATCGTCAAAAATGCCTTTTCCATGTTGACAATGCAATCATATTTGTAAAGATATTTGTTGCAGTCAGCTAAAGGTTTGCCCCTGTTTATCTCTCTCCCATGTGTTATTGTTGTATAGAGATAAACACACTTGCATTACAGCTGTACACACCTGATGGTATCTGCCTTGCTGTGAGTACTCATGTGGAAAAAAAAGAGTATGATTGGTTTTTCTTCTGATATCTCAGCAGCTCCATGTGAAGCAACTGATAAGTTCAAAGTGTATTATATTACTAGTTAAGAGTATTATTGTCTTCTATCCTCCCACCACAGCTTGCACTTTGCAACTTATCTCAGAGTCTATCCACAGTCACTGTCTCTGGTATTATGAAGTGAGATTTTAGTATGTGAAAATGAGCACAAGCAAAGCAGAAATATGATGCAATGTGGTTTTTGTTTTGGTTTGGTTTTGTTTTCTGGAGAGGCAATTATTTCAAACATTTAATTCAAAATGGTGCAGAGTTTTTGCCTAGCAGCAAAGAACTAAATTAGAAGTATCCTATAGCAACAATTCATTCTTTTACTTAAGAATATATCCAAGAAAGTGAATGAGGCCACGTTCATTAAATATAGACTAGAAAGCTGGAAAATTGTGCAACTTTGACTTAAACTCAGCATGCTGCTATGGTCAGTTAAAAGGCTGTAAGTCTTGAGGATTTGGGAATAGACAGATCATTATTCCTGACTCTACATATATTCCACATCTAACATGCTTCATGGCCTAAGTAAGTATCACATTCCTCCATGAGGATCTCTCATCTTCTAGTTACACCTTCCCAAATAGTCCAGAAAATAGCACTTTTCACAAAGGACTGCCAGAAGCAGATACTTAGGACTCTTAAGGATTATCTTGAAGAAGTGATATTCTGTATTTTTTTTTTTCCTAGACGCTCAAAATGTAGAATTGGCTTTGATCCTAAAAAGAATTGCATATACAAGGAAGTGAGAGGGAAGTAAAAGGTCTGTTTAGCCATTTGCCCTTTGCTTTCTTCATAACTTCACAGTTCCCTTAGCAACTTTATCTCTGCCATTGTTAGATTTCCACTGTGCTTCACCCAAACCCAAACAGAGCTTGCGTGCAAGCTTCAAGAGTCTAACTTGAGCAGGTGTGTTTCTTGCATCATTCAGGGAAGGTCAGGAAATTCAGAGGGAACAATTGCCATTTTACATTTATAGATTTAGAGGCTAAGCATTCCACATAACCAAATCAATATAAACCTTCATTAAGACATATTAGTTAGGTCAGTCATTGCATTCACAACATACTTTCCCCTTCATCAGTCCTTTGAGGAAGCATTTAGAGGACATGTGCAATGCAACACTCTTCTCTACTCAGCACTTAATAATTAAAGCCTTATCCTTCCTAGAGAGACATGAGGAAAAGAATCTCTCTTTCTTCTTCTTTCCCCCTCTTTCTCATCCACAAAAAAAGAAGCTAACACCATTTTTTTTTTTCTTTATCTCTCTCTGATACACTTACATTATGCCAGGTACTAAAAAATAATGCACATTATTTTTCACATTCTGAATTTAAAAAGGAATTAAGTACCAGGCAATTTTCTTTGCTCAAGATTCATGTCTTGCTCTCACAGATTTGTGCATGCTGACACTTGCTTCCAGTGCCTTGGAAACAGCCAAGATGTGCAGTCCTAGTGCTTGGAGGATAATTTCCTGCTATTTTGAAACCTTATAAGTATGTGTAATTTAATTTATCTGTTAAAAATACAGAGAGGAAGACATGCTAAAACAGCAGCAGCAAAGTACTGTGCATTCCCATTATTAATGCTTATTCTCCACAGCTGCCTGGTGTGCCTTATGAGTACCAATACACAAAAGAAACACCTTTGGAAGAAAAATCAAAAGGTTTTTTTCTTTTCTTTCTTGAGCTGAGCCACCCAAAGTTTAATATAGGTTTCTGTTAGTTGTGTGTGTCAGGTTATGCTTTGAACTATTTTTAGTCTGATCACATGTTCTTGTGCTAGTGCAAGTAGACAAGTATTTGTTTATCTACTAAAGTTATAATTTACCATAACCAAGTACTAGAAAACTCTCAAGAGCTCTGTCTCCCAAACATTTACTGGCATATGAATCAGTACTATTAAAAATGCATTGCTATGACAACTTAATTGTAAGGAGAGAATTCATCAGACACAGAGCAAATCTACAGTTGAATGGAACTAGTGCATCTTCCAAACTGCTCTGATTATGTGCAAAATGTCCATTTGATAAGGAGGAAATATATTGTGATCTTGTGTAATAAACAGTGAGAAATGTAATGTAATACAGTCAGTACTATAAAGAAATCATAATCTTCACAATATTTTGGTACTACTACTAAAAATATACTAATGTTTCTGATAAATGCTAGAGTGGCTTAACTAGCAGCAATTCACCTTTTCTATTTCAAAAGGGAAATTTGTTATTAAGTGAACAATGTCATTCAGTAAATAAGAGAAAAAAGAAGCTTACTATGGCAGGTTAACTTGAAGCACAGTAGGCAATAGAACCAAACTAGCTTATCATGCAAATATAGAATCATAGAATTAGAGAATGGTTTGGAAAGGACCTGTAAAGATCATATAGTCCAACTCCTCTGCAGTGAGCAGGGACTTCTTTAACTAGATCAAGTGGCTCAGAGCCCTGAATGTTCCCAGGTATAAGACATCCACCACCTCTCTGAGCAACCTGTTCCAGTATTTCACCACCCTCATTGTAAAAAATTTCTCCCTTATATCTAGTCCAAATCTACCAGGTACTCAAGAAAAGGTCTTACTAAACTGGAGTAGAGAGGCAGATTAGTAAATATTTATGTTGACCCTGAGAATGTCAGCAGTTATAGTTACTTACTGTCATACCTTTTTTTTTTAGTTTGTAGCATCTTATATTACTTCTCAGAAAAGAACAGTTGGGGAAGGATAAGAAAGAAAGAAAGCATAAACACCTGAAGGAGTAATATTTTCCTACGTCACAAAAAATGTTTCTTTCTAACAAGAAAGAATAGATTATTTAGTCATAGTAAAACTGATGTGGAACAGCTTTGTTTCAGAGACCCATTCCCTCAGTGAAAGATTGTGGTAAATGTCCTTTGACACTGACATTATACACACAGCCTTTTGGTGATCATATCATAGTGCTTCTTCTTCATAGAAAAATAGCAACCATAACATATTGGTCTATTAAATTCAAGATATACTGACCTAAATTAGAACTGTTCTTAGTGAACAGAGGAAGGTTGACGGATTTCAGTGATTATATAAAGGCAAAAGCATTTAAAGTAGCTAATTCAGTATTATTTAAACTTTAGCTTGAATGACTTACTGTCAGATACTGTGTCATGCACTTGTGACAGTACAAAAGAAAAATCTTATGGATTTTTTTCCCTATATCCTTCACAGATAACATTAAACAGAAAAAAATGTCTGAGTTAGGACAACTGTCTGATAGCTTTTTATCTATTTATAAATTTAACAGAAGTCAAAACAAATAAAAATACATAAAAGAGTAGATGTAAATGCACTGCAACTTTCAAAAATTAATTTCAGCTTATCAAGTAACACAAAAAGTGGATCTTTAAAAGTTTCTAGAGCATTACACTTCAAAAAATATCTTCAGTGTTGGATTTGAGCCTGAAGCATTCTGTCTGTTACATTCAGACCATAATGCTGATTCATCCTAATTTTAAAATCAGATTCAAATGACATCTGTTGTCTTAGGCAATGTTCTTCAAGGAAGTAGTTAATACATACTCAAACCACATAAGAGTATTCTGTGTGCCACAGCCTCCAACATCCTACTAATCCTAGAAAATAAAACAAGTTATTTATTAGACAAATTCCCTGGAAACTTGACTGTTTGGAGCAAGATAACTTCTCAGTATGCCAGGAGAGACTGTGCAATGAAAGCAATATGAAATAATTCTAGCAGAAAACAGTGGATACTCAGAAGGTGAGTGCATGTGGAGCATTTTAGGTTTCTACCATTCATAATAGAAGGGAGACGTTAGAAATCATGGTGCAGTCACAAAATTAAAAGCCAACAAGACCATAAAATTCCCATAAAGATCATGATAATTTAGCAGTTAGAATTAGCACTAATGCAATAAAGAAAGGCTGACCCTCTCAGCAGTAAGAAATGTTAGTCATCCATGAGATAATTTTGTCATTACCAAGCGTGTGATAGTTTTTCAGTTACAACCTATTACCTGTCTGTTGTACATTAATTTTTAAAGGGAATTGTATCACAGAAGCAAGCTTCTCAATCATCTCACTTGTTCAGTGAGAATTGTAGAGTCTTCAAGACACAATAGAGTCTTAAAGATTACCTTAATTATATTATCTGAACACTATGGAAAAGATTAAAATTAGGATTCATAAGTTCCTCATGGCCATAGTGTCTTAGAACTGCAAATCCTTTAGTCCCAGTAGAGTCTAGGTCCACTCTTTTTCCTAGAGCTGATCAGAGAGGCATTTTCATGCACTTTTCTTCTTCACCTCTCAAATTATCCAGACATTCAGACTAACAAATAGGGATTTGTTGCAACTGCATTGCTGTTTGCTTTTTATCAGCTGTTACTTCTTTGTCCTAGACATGGTTAAGTTGTATTAAGGGAAAATGCAATTTCTGCTTATAGGCTGTGGATATTAAGGCATTTCTCTCTCTCTCTTGGTTTTTGCTTTGTTTGTGGGTTTTTTTGGTTTGTTTTGTGGGGTTTTTTTTGCAGCACACCTAACTTAGAAGCTAAAACTGTGTTGTTGGGTTTTTTTTTGTTGTTCTTTTCAAAGTGAAGGTGAGGGTCTGAGTGACATGAAAATTGTTTACCAATTCCATCTGCCTGCCCTGACTTCCATTTGAATCAACTTTGATTCAGAGATTTCCTTATCTCTAAAACTAACTGAATTTCAGGTTCCTTTTTATATTTGCACAGCCTAAGTGCCAAGAACTTGGTTAGCAATACTGACTCAGTATTAGTAAAGAAGCAGAGTTTAAACCTGGACATGTTCAGTATGAATGCCAACCAGTTAAAGACATCTTTGGAATTGTAAGGCAAAGCCAAAGAGCCATGTAAACATTGCCTGGATTTATATCTTTTCATTATCCTACACTGAGGTTGTGGTAGATGAAATGTCTGTCAGTGTGCAATGCACTATAGTATGAAGCAGAATGGAATACTACAAACCACTGAATACTAGAAAAAACCTGGTTTACAGCCAAAAAATCATTTATACAGACCATTTTCTTTCCCACTGCAACAGATGAGGAATGTCTGTATGGTTACTTGCCTTGTTTTTAAAGTCTTGTTAAGCAACAGCACAGATCACTGAAAAAATAATTTACTCAATTTTATTTTCTAAAATGAAATTGATGAGATTTGATGAGAGTTGAGGAGCATATGCAGATCCTTGCTTAAATAATGAGCTGGGTACATAGTTTCAGTCACAGATTGCATTGTACTTCGCTAAATTTAAGCTTGAGGTTGTTATTTGTGTTCTTAAGCTAACGTAGAAGTACTTTGTTGAATTGAAGGCAAACAAGATTAAATCATCCTCTCCGTAAATCCAGAGGGATTTTAACATTCCCTATGGTGCACCACAACTCTACAAAAGTTGTAGAAATAGAATTTGGAGTAGACAATGCAACAGGTAATTGAGATGAACATCTGCACCAAAAATCTTTATTTAAACTCCAGCAAAAGTTCATGAAGGATTTGTACTTGAAAAAGTTAGTAGATAAAACACTAAGTTAAAGGAGTGTGCCAATAAAATGTCTTTGTCTTCCACAATAAAGGAAATGAATGATAGTAGCACAAAAGTTACAAAAGAAGGCACCATCCATCAAGAGAGCTCTTAAAAAATACATTGTAGGGAACAATTGTGCAGTGGCAGGGGGATGAATTAGATGACAAAAAGAAGATTCATTTGAAATCTCTGAAATGAGCTTTTGTACTTATTTGCTACAACTCGAAAAGGAAACTGCATACATTAATAAAGAAAGATTCAGGCATCATATAAACAGAGTAAACGAAGATGTACTGTAGCTAGTGACTGTATTTCAAAGGTGATTAAATGATCATTAAGGATGAGTAAGATCCATTTAAAAAAGTATACAGGAGTAACATATATGAAGAAGGAAGGCAAACCTCTCTGTAATTTCTGGCCACATCAGATAAATAGGTAGATCTTTGCATATACTTGTGAGAAGATGTTCAACCCATGCTCTGTGAACACTGTGGGATCTTTCATAAGCAGCAGCACCTTGCAGATAGATATTTGATCTTTGAAAGCAAAATTAAAGATGGATTAGAGAATGCTGGAGAGACAAGAAGTTCAACTCTCTAACTTGGGCTGATATTTCACTCTAAAAGTAAGTCCAACAGAACTGGAAGTGACCTCAGCTCTAGCAGTACCTTTACTAACAGGGCAGTGTGTTCCAGCACCCAAACAGAGCAAGTAGAGCTGGGTGCTGACAACAGGCTCTACCAGTAGTCCCAGGCTAGCCAAAGCAGTGATTCAGCTTGAAAGTCCAGTCAGGAACAGAAGGAGATAGGAGCACAGACAGAACTAGAAGAAAGGCTACAATCTAGGGCTGTCCAGAGATGTGGCTGGGAACTGGCACTCCTACAGCATCACTCAGGCAGGCACTGGTGGCCTTGGGCTAGTCTGAAACAAGAATCCCAGTCCATCAGCAGGATGCATGGAAGCACTCTAGGTCTAGGCAGAGCCAGTGAAGCTCTCTGGTGTACTCAAGGCTCTTGACACGTCAGATTTTTAGATATTCAGATTCTGAGGATGGTGATGACAACATGTAGATGTCTACAGTCTGAGCTAACTTGAGCCAATCACTCTCAACAAAAAGAAACAAGCAGAATTCTTCACACCTTAAAGCAGACTTCTGACAAAGGTAAGATGCAGAACAGTGGAGGCTGGTAACTAGCTTACATAAAGACCTCCACATTGCAGTGATCCAAAATTAGGTAAGGTGACCAGATTGTCAAATCACATACTAAGTAGCAGCATAGTGATGAGCAATATATCCTACTCAGTACCTTGAATTTAAAATTAGAAATGCTTTGCCACCTTTTTCAGGATGTGAAAAACATTATTATTTTGCTGTCAGGAATGACAGTATGGGAGTGTTTTGAAGTTGACTCAAAATTTTAGGATCATGTAATTTAATTAGTGTCATTTTTCTTTTAAAACAGCAGAGGTTCAAATAAGGGCTTGTCTACAAATATGTGATAAGGTTAGACTGTGTAGTAAAATACAGAGTGAATTGGTTGTGTTGTACAGAATAGCATTTTATCTGTACATCAATGTCATGAAAAAACTGACAAGAAAGGTCAGAAAAGAAAAACAGATGAGATACAGATTCTGATTTGAGTTGCACTGGCATAAAGATCTTTAAAATCTGATTAAGAAAGTGCCTCTTGTTTGAGTTGTTCAATTTTCCTTTTAACACAAAACTGAACTAGTCATTTACCTTGTCTGTTATCTATCAGCTCTGTGAGAATCTTTTTATTCTTACAGGTATTGATGGTGATTGGGACAGCTCTTAATGTGGAGGCATAGGTGTCTTTCCCCCAAAATCACTGTTTGTTTATTCCCCTTTCCTTCACCATTTCTGAGCTTCTAGTCTTACTGGTAATATATCTCCTTTTGATCTTCTTAATTCATCAAACCCTTCTGTCAGTCTTTCCTTTCTGCAACTGTAGAGGCTGTAGACCTCCATGAGGGTTTCCCTGTCATTTTGCATTTCTGGTTTTCAGTCTCACAAATTCCTTTACTTCCACTGTTTTCTCTAGAGAAGTCTCTCTTATCTTACAAGGGATTTTTCTTGTTTTAAGATCCGTTTTGCTTCTTTGCTCCTGGTTTTCTTTGATGCTATCAAGAAGGCATACCTTTTGGAAGTGCGTGAATCATTTGAGTCACTCATTACCGTTTACTGCTGAAATCCATTATGATCTTTTCATCTACTTGATTATTCAAGATATTTTGTTTCCTCTGCTTCCTAACTTGCTTTGTGAGCATCATCTTTACTCTTGGTATTTTTTTTTCTCTCTACTTTATCTAGCCCATTTTATGGAAGTACCACAATGAAGAAAAGCCTCCAAAAATCCCAAATCATCTCCCAGATCCCTCATTTGTGTTCAGTGTTTCAACTAGCGATAGCTGGAGGAAGCAGTGCAAGCATCAAGTGTCATTTAAACTATTCATTCAAACTATCTCATTAAGTATTTTAATTTGCTATCTTGATCCTCATACAAGACCAGGTGCAGTTGGATTTGGGTGACACGGTATGGGCATATTATTTGTAAGCGTGAAATAACGTAACTGCCAAAGGGGAGAAGAGCATTTGCAGCTTGAACAGACATCACCAAACTGTGTATATCAAGCTTAAGAAAATTGACCTAATCAACTGATACACCTTTCTACTAATAATATTTTAGGTAGGAAAGCGTTTCACCTGACAAGCATGACAAATACTGTTACAGTATTTTCATGTTAGGCTCAGGCAGATCTATTTATACCCTGGGACTGGCAGTGCTCCACTCCTGTCCAGCATTCCTCTACTTGCTCTGTGTGAGAGAGACAAAGAAAGGAAAAAAATATACCCTCTCCTTTTAAAAAAAAAAACATTTACTCTGTTCCTAATCATGATAGGAACACAAAACCAGCCTTCTAGTCCAGTTGGTAAAGTTGAAATGAAAAGAGACCTTCTTTTCTTTTTCTTTCTAGGTTTTTGTTTCCTTTGCACTTCCCTTTCTTCTGGTTTACATTGCAAACTAAGGGGCAGGAATGACTGCAGCATGGAAGGCACAAGCCAAACCTCCTGTACATCAATCCAGTGAACCATTCCTTATTAAAAAACAAACAAACTCTCCCCCTCATTGATTATTTGAATTGCTTCACGCATAACTAAACAGAGTTTACTAGCTAAAATGATTTTGTATTGAGTCAAGGACCTGAAGTAATCTTTCATCAAAACAATGCTGACTTCTCCATTTAAGTATCTGAGTATCTGGGTAACAAGTGAAAAAAAATGAAAAAAACCACTGAATTAACTATAAAGTTACTAATTTTTGAACTCAAATAGTAGGTTTTTATTAGCTGATGCATATAGTCATAAAAATAATATGTATATTTTCTTTATAGTAAATAAATCGGGTTTTCTATGCACTCCTACAAGAATGTCACAAGGGAAACATTTTCTGTATGCACATGTGATATCTCCTTTATGTAAGATCAACAGAGAGCCTTACAATTCTAAATTATTCTAAAGATACAGGAAGACAGACAGAAGAAGGGATTCAATGTAAAAACAAGAGGTATCTGAAGAATGCCATATTCAAGCGAGTTAAAGCTTTCCTCTGCTACTGTGTAGAAATGTTGAAAAGCAAGAGTTACAGCATGGGAGCTGGCAATGGCTACAGATACAGGAAAAGTCTGTGGAAAACTTTCATCAATTTGCCCAAAGGGTTATGCTCAAATGCATCAGAAGTCAAGGAGAGACCAGCTCCCCAGTTTACAGTGAAGAACAAACTTGTGCAACTTGTTCTTCCACAGAAAAAAAGAAACAATATGAACAGAGGAGATGACAGTAGCAGCAAACCTATAAAGCAACTGTCATAGATTCAATTCAGTAAAAATGATGTCCAGGCATTAACACAGCAATAGCTTCTATTCACTTCAAGAACTGCTTATCAGAAAACACCATTTAGCCATCAGTGATTAAGAACAGGGCTATTATAAAAGAGATTACATCCTTATCCAGTGTGCCATTTCATCTGGGAAATATTAATATATCTTACTGAGAGACATTTATTTAATCTCATAGCTGCTACTTGTCTGTTGGAGCTATGGTTGTCTGTTTGAGTATGAGCAGATAAATGGGTGAAGGATAATAGAACAGAAGAGGAGTCTGTAAGGGAGATCAAACTCAGAACAATTAGGTGCATAGCAGATCTACTTGAACTAATTGCAACCTATTTTAATTTGACACTATTTGTAGGTACAGCTTCTGCAGTTCTTGTTTTCTTTCTGTTCAGGAAAGAGGTATTCTGAATAGGTAAAACCATTGGACAATTCAGCAGAGAGTTGGAGAATTGCAGGAAATGTGGGTACTAAATAAAGCAGCTTGGAAGCACTGGGACAGGATCTTCAAGAGTGCTACAGGTTTAGGCCTTGCTTACTGGTTTAGAAGGGACTTAATATACTTGACTGAGGGGGGGGGCTGACAATTTTACTACTAACTTCACTGAGGAAGACATAGAGTTATCTTTTCATATAAAAGAAGTTTACTATCCAGATGCTTTGCAGAACAAAGGTATCGTTAATTACTGAGAGATTAATTTGATCCTTGTAGTTATCCTCTGACAAAATGAGGTTTTATATCCGCTGAGAGACTGGGAGAGAGCTCCCTCTTTTTAATATCAAACTTTATACAGTTCATCAGCTCTCCAGATTTAGAAGTCTGACAGCTCTTTATGTTTCCTAGTATATTACACTGGCTGTTCCACAGCCACAGCCACTGACAGATATGGTTTAGTTTCTATAATGCTTAGGAAATCAGTGGTTAAAGTCTGCACTGCTGTTTCTCCAGCACCACATGAAGTTCAGATCCTTACTGAAACATCACTGCAGTACAGCAGATGAACATTGCATAGTAACAGACTTTGCTCGCCCTGAGCTCAGTGTTTTGCACAGTAGAATGGTGACATTATATAGCTACATAGCTGATAAATTAGCATAAGCTCTTCAAAACACTATCAGTGTGATTCAGACATGATGTGGTGTCACACACATCCTGTCTCCAACCCCACATATATTTTTGCAACATGTTGTATGCTCTTTGTATAGTGAAATCTGAACAATTCTTCATTCCATGGGGGGGGGGATCATGACACAACATCCTTCTTTCTTTCTTTTCCCCACTTGCATTAATCCAGAATCTCCAACTTTTTACTGCTGTCTGTAAGCCCTTGAAATGACTTGGTGCTACAGTGCCCAACACCAAGAAAAATTGGCTGAAATATTCTTTTCAGTATCATTCAGTACAACCATACCATCAAAGATAAATGTGTGGTAAGACAGCCTCACCACAGTTCTCATGTGCATTGCCTTACTGGAATTTCTTTTAGCTGACATTGGAAAAGCTATATAAATTTTTTCTGCTCTTCTATCAAGGTATTATAGTGCCCTGAGTCAAATTCTCAAGTGGGGCAAGTGTTGCATGATCTGCAAGGGCACACAGGGCACTGATTAATAGAACCCTTTGGCTTTTTCCATTCTTCATTGTCCATTTTGCCAATTAAACTTTTTAAGAGCCTGAAGGAACACTTAGTATAGAATTACATACTGTCCCAGAAGGTAAATTTTAAATCTCAGTAAATGAGAAGCATATTTCTGATCTGGAAAATGTTCTGTGTATAAGTTCAAAGAAATTTAAGGGGAAGTGTTAGATTTTGTTTGTTTTAATTCTGAGGAAAAAAAAAATTAAGAATTCAAGTATCAAAATACCCTTTCAAAATGTTGTTGGAAAGGTAAATGAAGGAATGATTCCTTCCCTTCCTTTCCCTTCCCCTTTCCACCATAAGATGGTGGCAATGAAAATCTTCTCAGCACTGTGAATGTAAAATTGCAAAGTTCTCCAAAGTCTCCCATGATTTAGTTAATCAGACTTCTTCCAAGGGAATGAAATTATTGTAATTATTTCATAAATGTGTAGCATGATCATCACTGTTTGTTTATTTTTGTTTTGCTCAGTTTTGTTTCACTCTTTTAGTATATTGCATTTCCTGTACAAAGTGAGGTTGTACCAAAAAACTGATTTCCCCATGGTGTAAATTAGAGTTTCATAAGACTAGGAGGCTTTTAGTTTGTCATTTTATCACCAACTGGTTTGTGTCGGTAAATTGCAGGTGAATCTGTCTGGAAAGTCTTCTTCTTCACTCCAAACTTCAGTCCTGAAGACTCCAATGGTTGCTATGATTCTCATGTGTGCTTCTGCCATGAAGGATTCATCACACAGCATGATCCACCGCTGCTCTTCGATCTCTCCAGAGACCCTGAGGAGAAAGTCCCACTGACTCCAGAAACGGAGAGCCGTTTCTATGAAATCCTCAGGGTCGTACACCTAGCAGTAGACAATCACACCAGGTCCCTGAATGCTGTCCCTGACCAGCTGTCATGGGACAACCTTTTCTGGAAGCCATGGCTCCAGCTGTGCTGCTCATCTCTCTTTCAGTCTTGCTACTGTGACTATGACTCACAAGGGAGCCTGCCAGAGGTGCATTCAGGATAAACAAGCTGCAATTCCCTTTCAGAAACTGCAACAAGAGAGTGTGGCTAGCTGACTTGAACCACACAGTTACAAGCCTTCAGAAGGTTTTGTTATGTAGGAGGACCTGTCTTCAAATACATCATTGCAGTAGAAGAGAACAATAATATGAACAACGCAGTCAATAAAATGTGCCGAGAGCAGGGCACAACACACCTTTGCTGTCTTTATAATACAAAGATCAGTATTAAGCACATGTTGCCATCCTCATCTGCAAATGGGTAGACTGCAGCCATTTTCTAGATGAGATCATTTTCTAGATCTTCAGCTTCAGCTTTTTCCTTTTACAGCAAGTAATTTGCCTATACTTCCTGGCAATTACAGCCACTAAATGCACACTTCCCCACCCTTTTGCCAAGTGTTTTCTGCCATTAGTAAGACAACACCAAGAAATTAAAACTAGAGACTTACCAGTGGAGAAGTCCATCTGTGACTATAATTTAGTAACTGATAAATAGTTAAAAAGCAGACCTGCAACATCATCTCTATCAACAAGCATCACAGATATGAAATAATGAACAGATTGCCAACAATCTTAACATTGCGTGTGCCATAAAGATGTAGAAGGCTATGTAGTGGAAGACCTTGCATCTACATAAAAATGGTGCTTCCTAGCTAGTGTCCTATTGCATGGCAGCAACCTTGGTTTCAAAAGGAAATCATTTCAAATGCACCAGTCATATGACTATGTCATAAGTCCTTCTCTCTCTATATATATATATACACATACAAGACAAATTCAGAACCCCTACCCTCCCTCCCTAATCCTTTAGTCTCTGATACAGTCATAGCCCAGTTGCTAAAGTGAAAGGTTTGGTCTGTTCTTGATATCTGAGTTTCCAATTCACATGATACTACACATATTTTTCACTGTCTATCTGCCATACCTATTCTTCCACTGAAGAATGTAGTGTGCATCAGAAATAAATAAAATTTGGTCTTCCTTTAAATATCCGTGCCATAGTTTAAACTCTCTGAATAGAATATATAATTTTCTGTAAAGAAACTTGGTCTTGAGCACTGAAAGCTAGATATAATTGTCTCTGAGTTCTTAGCAAGGTCTTGGGAAGTCTACAGTACTTGAGGGCTAATTTCTGTATCCATTTTTAACTGCATCTTATTCAGGCACATTTTTCTTCCACTCTACAGGCAAGCAAACTATTTTCTTTGGCAGATTGTACCAGAGGAGAATGCATCAGCAAAATACTAAAATGATTTGATGCCTGATAGAAGATGATGACTTGCTCCTTATCAGAAACCACTAGGTAATTCCAATATTATAATGTGTAAAATCTATTTGGTGCAAAAGAGACCTGTGATGCTATCATCAATAGCTTCAGCCAGCCAACATTAAGGTTGTGACCTGGTTCTTGAGAGCCATTGAAGCCTGTTCTGCCAAAATATATTGTGATGTATGTTATATTTCTCTATCTGTAAAACCTAGGCTTTATATGATTCTTCTCCTGCAGTTTCATTCAAAATTTCATTCCCTACAATATCTAGATACCTGTCTTGGGAAATGTTGTACTCATTCCTTGAAGTCCTTTTTTTGATGTTTCACCTTGTGTTTGTGATTGTGTATCTTAAGTATGTGCTCTGCAAGCTCTCTGTAGGTTGCAGGGTCCTGTGTATGCTGAAAAAGTTAGCCTGTTCAGGTATTTCCCTGATAACCACTCACGACTGTTTCTGTTGTGCCTGAAGAGCTGTCAGGTGGCCATTCATGTGGCATGATTCCCTCTTGGATTTATTTGATCACTGAATGTACTACATCATGGCTAAGCTTCGCGAACGAAGATCCGGGAATGTACTACATAAACTTAAGAAGAAAGATGTCTGCAGCATGAATGCAAGGTCTCTTTTGCAGTGATAGTGGCTGCTGCTAGACACCATGGCAGAATCCATACATCCTATGTGGTTCAGGAAGCCCCTGGGATATGGTGTGCCTGCATTCCTTGTCCTGCAGTGGGAGGGCAGGCTGGGTTGTAGTCAGGGTGCTGACTGCCCTGACACTGAGCACCACCAGTGTGGAGAGATGCTTTCTCCAGCTCCTGCAGCTATCACACAGCTTAGACAAAACTTTTCAAGCAAACATTCCTGCTGAAGCATATGGGAGAAAATATGCTGTAGGTTAGGCATACAGCAGTAACTTAGACAAGGTGCTTGGTGTCAGTGGATCTGTTTTGTTCTCACAGTTGTCGGACTGTGACCTTAAGAGGGTTCTCAATTTATATTCTCAAGGACATTCACATTATCCACATTATTGCCATGTTGCTATTCTTCCTTTTCTTTCTGCAGGTGGAAGAATTGTTTATTCAGTTAGGCATAACAGCTGTTCTATGCTGCCTGACCGAGGTATCAAAAATGATGATTTTTCTACTGCTCTGATTTAGTCTTGCCTGTACATGGCCTTGCTGTCATTCTCTCCTTGATTGTTGGTGCCATCTTTCTCATCTACTTTCTTAAAACATCTACATCTCTCAAATACTTTTCCACATATTTCCTTGGACTCAGTCCTCCCATTTGCTTGTCATATGACCATTTTACCCTCATCAGTCAGAAAATGAAAAGCAGTCTTTGTGAGAAGATTTTAGGGCTCCCTGACTCTACTGATCTCCTATTTTTTTAAGGTCTAGCAAGGACCAACTTTGTATTATGAAATCTAAGAAATTAAAGCATACCCAAGACACACTGTATAATAAAAGCTATTTCTTGTTTGTGGCACAAGCTTCATATTTTCCAAACTATAAGTTAGTACAACATTTAATTTTTTGACCTAAGCACTAAAGACTGAAATGCACTTTTACAACTGTTCCTTCAAAAAAAGAAATTCTATTAAGAATAGGGCATTATTTTTCATACTCTATGTTAATACCATTTCGTTTAATGCCTAAAATAAACCTTGCCTGTATTGCAAATGTATTATATCTTTCAGTGCTGTACCTTCTGTTCTGGAGATGACATGTCAGATCATGGTACTGAAAGTAGTTTTGTTTATCTGCAAAATAAAATGAGAAGCACCATATACCATTTTTTTGTCATAGCACTGCTTGATCCAATAAGGAAAAGTTTTGTTCTTCACAACAAGTTATTGATGGGATATATGTGATTCACAATTTATTAAGAAGGAAGGCTCAAGGAGAATGTGCTGCCCTGGTACTTGGAGACTGACTTTCAATCTATCATCTAATGAGCATTGGAGTTGTAACATGGTGCCTGTTTGTGGAATATGCCAGTTTAAAATGGGAGTTAAGCTTCAGAGGGAAGTGTATTCCTCTACAGTATTATTTAACAGTCTCATATCCTAGTTTGTTACAAAGTCCCTGAATGGCCCAGAACAAGTCATTTAAGTGTTTCTCAGTTGCTCCTCTGCATCCAAAGAGGATAACAGGATTTCTCTGCTAGGAATCCTGAAGGAACAAAAAAATGCTTAAGATGGTAAACTGGTAAAAGTGCATTTTCTAGTCAATAAGAGACCTTCTTTACAGAAGATACGGTTTAAGAGCTGGAAAACTAGAAGTTCCCCCTATACTAGGAGGTGTAAGATACTCTTAAATTCATGTTTGCAGCTAGGTCCTCTGCTTACTGTTAGCACATGTGGGATCAGGGCTTGGAGGAGAGAGAACAGATGGCTAAAAGAGATGCACACTGGGGATTCAGAGAAAGATATTAGTCACATTTTTCTAATTATATTTATTGTGTCTTTTAGCAGACATAGGAGGCTACATGGAATTATTTAAATAATATTTTCCTTTCGGAGACTGGATGTTGTGACACTTACTGTAAGAGAGTTTGATATGAAGTTGCTTTGGGTAACAATATTTATTACATTATTAGACCCAAAGCATGTCAAAGGCCTTATGGACTGAAGATGGGCTGCAAGAGAATAACTTTGATTTAATAAAGTCTTCATTGCTCACAAGTGAAAAACAAAGCCATGAAAGAAAAAACCTCCAACTTTAAAAATGGTTTGCCTGTGCTGATAAAAGGAATACTAGAAGTTTGTACCATGTGTGAAAAGTACTTTAATTTTTTCCTTATGTTTATCTTTTATGTTATACCTCCTCCTGCCAAACAGACAAAATATTCAAGTGTAGGAAAATGTGTTTATTGGTTTCTAATTGTAAAGCTTACACTGTCATATGTAAGGCACTGGGAAGTAACTGATTAATGCCACTGTCTGGATAACTTTTTAAGCTCCAGGGAGATTGTTACAACAGAAAATTTAGATCCTACACCTGCCTGTCTGATACACATGAAAAGCACAGTCATCCAGTGACATGTCATCACTCACCAAGCTTTTAAAAAGCATGTAATTCTACAAAAGGAGCAGCTTTATGCCTCATCTTTCTCCCTACGATTCTTACTAAAAATAAAGAGACATCCTCTCTGATACTAAGAGTTATGCTACTGATTGACAACCCTCTTTGATTATCTTGGAACAAAATTCAGTCACAAGAGACCATCCCTAGCAGCTAGATGGCATTCTGCCCTTTCTGGAAATTAATGACAATGATAAAAGTCTTCAGCTAGAGCTCAGGCAGCTGTATTAATGTACACTAAATAAATGCTGCAGACACTTATTTTTGCCCATCGGTTTTTTAGCACTCGGTATCAGGCAGTGTAGAGAGATGCTATCTTGCACATTTTAAACCTAGGCTCAGTTTCAGGTATCTCTTGTGTTTCTCCTCTTTGCTCTTCAGACTTCTGTTGTGGAATGCAGTTTCACTTTAAAAAGTTGTCTTGGCAGGTTTACCTAGGACTGTTTTATGAAAATGTAAGCCCTTTCTTTGCATGAAAGGTTGTTACACCAGAAGATGAATCAAAGTAATCATCCATTGAGATCCAGACTCTGGCCTTCACAGATTAAAGCTAAGGATTGTGTATTAATGAACAATTACCCTGATTTAACTGTGTAAAAACCTCTTGTCATTCAAAAAGTAAACAGTTTGCATCTAAAAATCTGTCTTAAATAAACCAGTTGAAAGGCAGCAATGTCACAGGAACCTCTTGAAGAATTGTATCTGATTAAGCCAAAGTTCCTCTTGTGCCTTGAAAGCAATGCAAACAGGAGCAGAATTTCTGCTATTCATTGAAATGCTGCTACCAGAAAAACTTTGCTGATCAGAGATTCATAAGGCACCAACCCTTTAACATAAGCTGTGGCTTAAACTTTTATCCAATTGATTCTCCCCTGGAAGGAGCCTGTTTACTTACACCAGACTGACAAAGCCAAAGGGATATATATAGTCAGGAAAGAGGTAGAATAAAGAAGCCCCTTTAGGAAACACAAGAGCATGCTTTTTATCTTCTAACATCAGATATGGGCACTGGCCCCAATCTCATTCCATACTGGCTGGCCTTGCTCTGCTAGGGGAAAAGGTTCAGTCTGTGCGCCCAACGGATATGGACATTATTTATTCCTAAACAAATGTCAGAAGTTCATGCATCTACAAGCAAGTTTAGAGAGGGCAAGAATGTTATCAGGAGGCTGAGAGATGAAATCAAGATCTAGGAAAGTGTGCAGGCTGGGAATAAAAAAAAAAATCACTCATCATCTGACTGAAACTGTGCCACTAAGTAGTAAACAAGTTGAAATCCAGGGAATCAGGCCAAGGGTAATATTCCCTAGCGGTAAGGGCACTCATCTGGGTTGTGATGACAGCTTTGCTATGAAACTTCAAGACTGATTAAGTATTTTTAATCATATGATGTACACAGGTTGCCTCTGGAGCCAAGAGGGACATACCTTATGACTACAAAGTCACTTTCTGTTGCCGTTGCTCACTCCCTGACCTGGTGAGTCTGGGAATCTTTCCTGCAGAGAGGTAAAACTTGCACAGGAAAGGCAAAAAGTGCATAGTGCTTCTCCTTGCCCTCCCTCTTCTCATACCCAGCCAGTTGCTTAGGGATGCTTTCTTTTAACTTCATGTCCCAACAAGGAAAATGTTGAGGAGGGAAGGCTGAAAAGAATTATTTATCTTCTTTGAACCCAAGATTTGAAAGAAAACTGTGCTTGTGCAGAAAGATCCTCATTGCCAGGAGTGCCCCCCAAAGTAGAATCAGAGTCCTTAGATGTCACAGGGAGGATGTATTCCCTGGCTCCAGAAGGATTCAGAAATCACTGTAGGTAGAAAGGTAGTTGTAAGTCTGAGATTTATCTGAAGTTCATAAATCTACAATGAAGATATCCAGAGCTGAGTTCACCTCCATTTCTACCAAGAGTAGATAACAAGATGTGTCTAGCAGAGCTTCATGAAGTTTATATTAGTCATACCTAAGAATATTCTTTTTTTCATCGATTAAAAAATAGGCTTTGGATAACCAGGATAAACAGCACAAATCTCAAGACATCTGTGTTTAGATAGTTAAATCCCACTTCTGTCTCCTGGAATCTTTAAAATCGTTTGGTTTTTTGGGTTTTTTTTTTGGTGTATTTTTTTAAAAAGTAAGGCATTTATGAAATATAAATGCTTTCAACAGTACACAAGTGGAGACTTTCACAATCAGAATTTTGCAACTAAATACCTAAGTTTCACTTAAAGCACTTTTTAAAAAGGCTAAACCTCATTGTTTTTTAGTTTGTTTGCTTGCTTTTAGCTCTGTCCTTCATTTCTTTTTGTCTATACCATGCTCTGCAAATCAGTGAATATCCTATTGTAAGTATTTAAAAGAAGTGTCATCATTATACAGGTCAACCAAATTGTTTTTAAGGTCATATTAATCATTTTGTATGCCAACATTTTAATTATTTTACTAGAGTGAGATATTTCAATTAGGATAGATTTTTGCCAAGAGTAAATCAAGATCATTTCCAATTTACATTTTCTGTTAACATCAATTATGATTGTGTTGAGAGAACTTGACTCAATGAACACTGCTCAGCTTCTGCGAAAAAGTCATGACATTTAAGAGGCAGCTGTCAATCTCTACTATAATCTATGTTTACCTGCCATCTTAAAAAGTTTACATTGTTATGATATGCATATCATACATTTTCCCTCTTCTTATATCTTTGGAAATACTTCTTAGCCAAGCAAACAAATAAATTGCTCTGAATTATGCATGAAAAAGTATTTTAGAGCTCCATCTGCTAAGCATTTTTTAGAGTTTGTTTCTTAAGTTAAAAATGTTTACCCTGCATTATACTGGCTAGAAAACTACTTGCAGCACCTTAATGGATTTTATTGCTTAATATTCTGTACTATCACATGAATAAGTGCATATCTATTAAAACTAAAAGCAGAAAAATTCCAGTTCAACAAGGCATTTGAACATAGACTTGCAATTTAGCCATCTTCATCATTCCACTTTGTTCAGGGACTTTACTGAGTGAAACCCATCACCAAAAGAAGACAGACTGAGTCATAGATCATATTTTACTGTCAATATCTTTAATTTACTTTGTGCTAGTTTGACTAAGATAGAGTCAATTTTCTTCACAGTAGCTAGTGTTGGGCTTAGTTACCTGATGGGGTTAAACCACAACTCTAATCTAAAATCTTGTGTATGTTTTAAATGCCAGGTCTTTCCAACCTACTCCATTCCATAATTTCAGGCTGTGTCTATCAGATATTTGCAAGCTTGCCTCCTCCCTTGCTCTTTGATGGAAATAAAATGCAAGCTAATATTTTTTTTCTGAGCTCAACAGCCAATTACTTCTGTTACTAGGATACTGTTTACCATAAAGATCATGATGGAGAATGTAGCAGATAAAAAAGATAATAAAAACCTAAGGGAACAATGAGGAGCTTTCAGAGGGGATAAATCCAAAGGCACTGAAGGTCAACTACCATCCAGCTATAAAGCTTTTTACATGGGTCACAAGAGCAACACTGAATCTGTTAGATTTCACTCTCAAAAATAGGGGACATAAAATATTTAAATGTGAAATGAAAGAAACATTTTTCACATGGAATTAGAAACAAGCTAAGTCCAGCATTAACTGCCATCATATTGGCTTATGGCTTCATAAGGCACTGTTGGCACTACAGGAAATAATCTGAAAGATAGAAAAACTGGATGCAAGTATGAACTATATGAATTAGTCAAGCAACTGGAGAAAGATATAAAAAGAAAATATTTTAAGAAATGTATATCAGCTCTACTTAGCATCATAAGCAGAACAGAGGAAAACATGAATTTGAAGAATCTGGACCAGAATAAGAAAACACTTATTCAATTATTGCTGCAAGGTACATTAGAGAGAAACATTTCTCATTCAAATGAGTAGCAAAAAGCTGATGTGTAGCTTATCCTATATTCTATCCTAAAATTGGATGGGAAAAGATCTGTTTAGTTTTAGACACTTATGAAGCACTACTATTTGGTGCACAGTGGAGGAATTGTCTTTAAATACCTACTTTTCATACATATATTTAGTGCAGAAATGCAGATGCCTCTGAAGGTTTCTAGGGGAAGGTTGTATTTGTGGTGTTATCGATAAAATTAAACACATAGGTTCCACCTCCAGCTGTGCTGAAACAGAAGTTCTCAAGGCTAATTTTAGAGGAAGAAGAAATCCAGAAGTAGTGGTTTTGAAGTTGTTGAACATCTGGGGCAGAGGCTATCTTCCAGCATGATCAATAGCATTTGTTATAAGTCTTTTCTAACTCCCTGAATAATGCTAAAAAATATTTAAGTATGATTTCACCAGACTATTTTGGTCAATGTTACCAGAGATTTTGATGTTGGAGTTGTTTTTTTTAATCTTCTCAATTTTTTTCCCCACCAGAATTCTACAGTTCTACTAAGGGCTAAAACTAATCCAGAAGCAGTTTTCAAATTCTTATCTTCCATGTTCAGATTCTTACCCAGCCATGAACAATGTAGATGATTGATGTATCTTGAAGAGCTTGTTTGTCAATGTCATTTTGATTGGCCAGAAATGATTCCTAAGTGCAATAAATGAAAGGACTCTAAGCCTTCAAAGTGTAGGAGAGAGTAAGAATGGTGTGACAGAAAAGATTTCTCATGTAAAATATATCCATCAATTTTTTGTCCTCTATGCTATTGTGATTTTGCTCATTTTCATCATCAAAAAGAGGCATTTTCTAAAGAAGAGATGAACACTGTTACCAGCTTCAAGAAGTGATTAACAAGAGACATTCAGAGTGAAAATTTAGGGATATAGGAGAATGAGGTTCAGGAATAAGGTTTAATCCCTGCTTCACAAGAAATATTCATGCAATTAAGTAAAACTGCAGCTAAGCTCTCTTAACTGGTGCACACTGTTAATATGACACCCTTAAATAACTCTAATTTCAAAGAAGCCTTCCTCTTCCTCCTCTTCTTCCTCTTCCTCCTCTTCTTCCTCTTCCTCTAAAAAGCTAAGGATGCAGCAAAGGGCCTATGTGCAGAGAAGAGGGTTGGCTAGCCATCACTTGAGAGTTAGCATGCAAACTGAGTGAGGAGAAGACCTACTAGCTAAAGTGTTAAAGGTGAGGGGAAAAAAGATGTGAAGGTATGAATGAAGTACCAGAACAAAATAGGAAATACACCAGAAAAAAACCCTCATACAAATGCAAAGACAATTTTTCCACCAAACTGGAAAGCAGAGTAGTATCTCAGCCCTAAAAAGTAAAGTGAAGGTTTTCAACAGTCCTTTGAATGCCACTCTTTATAGATAGACTTGAACTACATGGTTTCCCTGGCTACACAGGCTTCTTATCATTCAAGGAAATATGAAGAAAATGTATGGTGATTGATGATGACTGCATTTAGTGAGAGCCACCAAACATTAAAGAGTAAAAATTTTGGAGGAAAGGCTCTAGAGCTTTCCATACAATAAGGATTGTCTGATTTATTGAAACTAATGTATTATTAGAAGCCCTTTGAAAGCAGGTACTGAAGCTATTGTGTGATGCTGCCTGTTCAACTACATTGTCTGTTCTCATCTTTTTCTCAGTGTCCTTGTATCAGCAAGATTAAATAATACTGACAGTTAAAAAGCCTTGGTTTAGTTTGCATAGATATATCTGGAGATCCATGCCAGAGTTGAGTTCATTTAAGATGTTGCTTGACAACCTGATCTTTTGAACTCTAGCTGTACTTGATCTTGCACCTCTGTGTTGCCATGGCTGCCAGATAAAGTAACTGTTTTACCCTAAAGGCACACCAACAACTAGCATATTGCAAAGAAGTCTCCTTGGTTGTGCTTTCAGTTCTGGAATACTGATGCACCAACTCTATGCATACACAAGCATGCACATCATTAAGCTTCCTTTGTAAACATTCAGAACATCCTCTGGAAAAAAAAAATAAAAAAGAAAAGGATATAACTTGAATCTCTAAAGCTTCATTAAAATAATTGTTATGATCTCTGGCCTGTTAACCTTTATGATCTCTTTTTCCACAGTTGCTGTTAAATTTCTTCCTACAAAGTGCCAGAACAGGTTACACTGACAATAGATTCTTCATTTTATCCATGGTATCAATGGATAAATATGATTCTAATAAGTCTTCATCAATATTTATATTTGTCAAAGAATATATTGCATCTATTTTTTTGTAAGATATAAGAATAGAAAACTGCATACCACTGCCATACAGAATTAAGTCCTCTTTGGAATATCATAAACAAAATATGACATAAACTAAAAACCCATGTTATATGTTAGGGATCTAGGAACATAAATGGATTCTTAATGCAAGCAGTTTTTCTTCATAGAAAAAAAAGGATTTTATACTGTAGGAGAAAAACATTTTCCTATGAAAGGCTGGAGCTGCAGGAGGTGATGGAAAGCTTTACAATGTCATGTGGTACTGTAAACTCATGATTGCTAGTTATAGAATATACTTTTTAAATTCTTTTTCAAATGTTTACCACAGTAGTTTAGATTCAAACTGTGAGATTATTTAATCATGGTGGCAAACATTTCCTAGTAGTCACAATATTTTCAGAGAACTATTTGCAGTGAAGCAGAATATTCATCAGAAGTTGGGCAATTCATGAATATGGTACAAGGGCATCACACTGTCTTGGTGAGTTTGGGTTTTATTATTAAATATTTGGTTGCTTAAGTATAAAGTAGGTCAGGTTTGGACATATTCCCCAACAGATCTGTATTTCAGGTGGGGCTTTGCTGTCTCCCTGATACCCCAGCAATGGAGCAGGCAACTCCAGAGATCTCTGGCCCATTCACCTTCCCAAGCTTTTGGCCTTATCTGTGCCATCCCTCATGTGTTTCAAGCGAGACCTCAAGTGACAGAGGACAGAAATGGGAGGGAGGAAAAAGAAAGAGAAGGAAGCTTTGAAGGTAATGAGATTTTTCTGTTTTCTATACCAACTGCTTATATAAAACATCATCTGATGCCTCTGATCCTCTTCCATGCCCGCACCTGTCTGCCACCTCCTCAGTGGAGGAGGACTACTTTGCAAAAGAACTTTCACTGGCTATGTATCACCTACAGACTGCAGAGAGACCAAAATATTTCTCACTGGCAGGATCTTAATGTAGTGGAGGCTAAAGTATTCCCATCATAAGAAGAGGTCAGCAGAAGGTAATCAAATTGCATTATTACTCATAATCACACCCCAAGCATTAGTAACTCTACAATGACATGTTATACCAGGCAGATCTGCTATATATTCTGGGTGGCATTTGTGTTGCTTTATAAAACTTTCATTCTGTGTTTGAAGGGAGATCAACCAAACTAACCAAAGTAGGAAAGAAACCTGAAATTAAGGACAACGAAAGTAGGAAGTTACTTAAATATAACCAAGAGGGAATAGAGAAAGTGAACTTGGAAGAGAGCAGAATGTCTCCTGAAACATAAGATTTTAAGATGCCAGCTGTAATTTCTTCCCGAAGGAACAAAAATAATTCAGAGTGTAACTGAGTCAACCCCAGGGCTGTGGTGGGTCAGAAGCCCTATATAACAGCAAGAGGTTGTATTTAACTCCCCTTTCCTCAAAATGACAGTATGGAATTTAATCTGTAGGAATGAGAATCTTAGTTACTATTATTTTTTTATTATTTCAGTGGGATACACTCAGCTCATTGTACTGGGATGATTGTGTTGTGACAGTCATAGTTGCACTGGTGGTAAGCTTAACATGGGAGGAAGCTGGATTTTCTGATAAAAGATAGCAGACAGAGAAGAATCATTCCCCAGCTGCCTGAGGGGAGACTGTTACCCAGCAATGGTAAACGATAAAACTCAGCAAGTTTGATCTCAGGGGAAACAGTGTATTTCTATGGCAAAGTGAGAAAGCAATAAACAAAGAGAATTTAATGTATAGAGAATATTAGGACACATTCTTTCAAACAAATGGAGGCATGGAGCATTACCTTTCAATTGCATGATTTGTCACTGGAAGCATTCAAACTAAACAACTGAGTGTGCAACAGCTAACTAGGAATTTGTACGCACAAGGTGCTAGTTTGTATATAAAATCAGAGTCAAATGAAAAGAGTTTTAAAAATCAGGCTCTTGAATGGTAGCCTAGAAATGGATGGCAGACTGCAGATGAGTGTGCTGAAGCAGAATGTTTGGGTGTTGCTAGTTTTTTTCCAGTGCTTTCGTCCTGTTTAAACACCTGTGTCATCTGTTTGCTGGACAGTAGGAGATGCCTGTGATGTTGCAGCTTAGATTTCCAGTGGATGCAAAAACTTGTGACTTTAAGTGAGCTAGAGCCTGATTATATTCAGAGAATGATTAACTGTATTTACCCACATACATCATCTGAAATGATGCTGCCAGTCAGCAAGCAAACAAACTCACAGTCAGAGATTGCAGCTGACCAGACACCGCTGCCTCTGGAGCTGAAGCTAGCCAGAGGTCACTGCAGAGACATGACTTTCTGCATTGCCATATTTTCTTCTCACTGCAAAATTTGATGCTTTTTTTAAAAAAAATAGGTTGTAAGAACCTCAAGATGAGAGCACAGATCTAATAGTGAATGATAAAAAAGAATTGGTGCCATGTGGTATTACCTGCCATAGTTCTAACTGGGAAGGCAATGGTCTGAGGTCAGGAGGTAGTAACTGCTATGAAGAATGTAGGTTGCATTAATGCAGTGATTGCTCCATGTTTGTTTATCACTCCATTAGTAAAAAAAAAGGGACAAACCCCTGAGTGTAGCATAGAATTTATTGTGTTTTGATTTCCCTCCAGCAGATATTCTATTTTGTGTTCAAAATGTGGATTTTCTGGGAGGATTGTTTGGTTGGTTTGTTGTTGCTGCTGGTTTGTTGTTTTTTTGTCAAGTGAGCACTCATCTGCAATGAATCTGATTTTTGCCTGTGTGCTTGCATTGCAAATTACAAAACTCAGCTTTTGAGATGTCTGACAGCTTTTCCATACCATCCAAAGTTCTGTCTTCTTTCTTATCTCACATAACAAATTAATACTGAATCCTTTAATTGATGTACATCACTCAAATAATCTCAATGTGAGAATCTTCCTTTAATTGTGTTAGATACATCCAATATTCCCAAACTAGCTGGTAGGATACAGAATGCTAACTTACAGTAAAAACTGAAAGAATACTTCTGATGAATGAATATAGATTGCAAATTTGTGGAAATTTATTTAAAAGTACTGATTAAATCTTTCTTATGAATTGCTAAATAGATATTAATGTTGATCTGCATCAATATGCTCATTTAATCATGGTAATACAAAAGCATTTACAGTATCATTTTTACAAGACAAAAGAAGTGTCCCAGAATCCTTTGGTCTTTTGGAGCCAGATACAGTAAAAAAATCAAGAAAGAATTTTTGTACTACAGTATTAGCTCTCAGTTTTCACTAGTCTTTTTTCTGTGCTTATCTAATGTTTTTCCTAGTATTGCACCTCTTTTTCTTTACAGTATTAAAATAAAGTTACAAGAAAGTTGTCTCATATGTGAATATGAAATTGTATGTACATTGACTGTACTGCTTTAATTTAGAGTTATTCTTTTGGTAACATTTGTATACATTTTAGAGAAAATTCCAATCAGAAGTGAGTTTCAGTTTTGGTAATTTTACAGAACACAAAGTCAGTCATACAGCTCAAGAAATAAGAGTTGTACCGAGGTAACTATGTAGTGATGGACTTTTCCTATTTGATAGGTTTCCCTGTTGGAGAGAGCAGACCAACTACCTCAGAGAGATCTAGGCACTGAAAAGTCAGTTAATTTCAATGTAATCATAATATCATCAATTTCAGTCCATAGGACTTTAATATCTAAATGTCTTTGGGGATGTGGGTCAAAGACACTCAACATATTTAATATCCACATTTAACCACACAGATTAACATCCATAAAATGTCTCTGGGATAAACTTGCTCCATTGCAAAAGAGACATAATTTTACTTTATGGCATTACTATGGAAGTTGCTTACCTTAATTAAACAGAAAAATTCATTAAGTCATAGATTTTTATGTTGATCACATAAAATTTAATGATGCCAGCACAGAATCACAGAATGGTTGAGGTGAAAAGGAACCTCCAGAGGTGATCAGGTCCAACTCCAAGCAGAGTCACCTATGGACAGTTTCATAGGACCATAGCTAGATGGCATTTGAATATCCCCAAGGAGGGAGACTTCACAACCTCCCTGGGCAACCTGTGGCAGTGCTTGGTCACCATCACAGTAAAAAGTGTTTCATGATGTTCAGAGGGAGCCTCCTGACTTCCATTTTGTGCCCATTGCCCCTGGCTCTGTCACTGGGCACCCCTGAAATGAGCCTGACTCCTATCTACCTATACACATATATGCTTACACACATACATATCCATTTAAAGACAGACATATACCTACAATTATTATTTTCAAATTTATGCCTCATTGTATCATTGTGTATCATTGTAATTGATACAATTGTCTTTACTGAATATTTTAGAGTTCTTGTTATGGCAAGTATTAATGAAAACCAGTTTTGATCTTATTGTTATATGGTTCATGTTTCCTGTTGTCTCTAAGTAATTTTTCCCAGTATGATATTAATTCTGGTTCTACAGATGTGCCCTGAAACTTCAGTTCTTTTCCCCCAAATGAAAAAGATGCATACTTCCATTCAAGAGCTCGGTGTGCCTAAATAGGTGCTAGCTGAAGTAATGGATCACCTCCATTCTAGGATATCTGTTTGGTTCCTGGGTAAGAAAGAAAAATTCAGGCTAGATTCTTTAATGCAGCTTCTGTATTCCCTGTATAGATAGTGGAATGAGAGTCAAAGACTCTTCTAAAGGACTACACATAAATTCTTTCCCTTTCTCGAGATAATAAAACTGTAAAATTTTGTTTATCACTAGATCCAACCTCTCTGTATTTTTTGCTTTTTGTTCACGTAACTATAACAATTTGATTCCTGCAAGGAAATAACCAGAGCTATTTTTTCTGTATCTTGCCATGTCCTGATCTCTATAGGTGTTTGTACCTCTGTTTCTTGTAATGGTTGATGCATGCACTTTTGTTCTTGCTGGATTTTATGGAACAAACTGTTGATTGAAACACACACAGTTGAATTTCCATACAGTGCCAGTTTACACTTAGATCTTTTTCATAAGCATCACTCATCTCAGGGATTAATTTGACATTGCACTTCATGATTTTAGAATGCTTGTTCTAAATATGCCCTTCAGATTTCTCTTCTAATTTCCATTGGTCATGCATTTAGAAGGAAAAACTGTAGCACATAGTAAATAGCAAGAGCTGCAATGGCAACAGCAGCAACAATAACAATGCAATCTTACTAGCCATGCCTAAAATAATATATAAGATTGACACAGATGTGTTACTTGCAATGTGCCAGCTGCTGGCACTTTTTTCTTGTTTATGAGTAAACAAAAAAGGAATGAAACAGATTATTTCTAACACACCACTTCATAGATATTTTAGCAAATGTAAGGGCACATTTCATAGCTGAATATATTTTATCCTTGGATACATTCAATTTGTATTCATTTTAGAATTTACTCTGTTAATTAGAAAAGGTTCTAAGATTAATAAGTAGTCATTGATAATGTATGCAATGCACTATAAGCTTCAGTTGATGTTTTTTCCTAAAGAGGCATTAGAGATTAGTTCATACAAATCATAGTGAGCACTATATCCTATCTTTCAAAGCTGGTCTTTATCTCTATGTTGCTTTATAATCTCTGAATCATTTCTAAAATCCCTGCCAGAAAAGCCAACAAAACCCCCTGCTCTACCAATATAAAATGATACATTGCAATTTCAAACATTTTATAGAAGAATTGATTTTCAAGGAATCCTTTGTAGATGTAAAATGAGATAGCTTACAAACACATACAGAATACTACAGCCTTCTTTGTTAAGAAAATGCAGTGTTAACCTTGTGATACTAGTAGGCAGTCTGTTTTTCTGGTTTCCAGGGCAGTAGGATAACCCTTGGTGTGTGATCCAACCCCAGCCTACATTAATTTTAGATTCATGATGACAGGGCAAGGATTAGAACTGGGCTGAGCAAGATCACAGTGCCCAAACTCTGGCTGAGGAGAAAGAAGGTCAGACAATGTTCTCTTCTTTGTGGTCACCCAGAGCAGGGGTTCACTGCAGTGCAGTGTCGGGGTGGCCTCTACACAGGTGCTTAATGAAGAGATTCTTCCTCACTTGCACAGGTTTCCTGATCAGATCATTCAGATACAAAAAGAGGCTATTAAGGTCAAGTATTTCTTGATGCTGGAAAGTGAAGTATCCACTACACCCTATATCCCTAATCATTTTACTAAAGACTAATCACTCTTCCTTCTGTTTTGACCTTTCACCCACTGAAATTTGGAGGAAAATACTCCAAGGTGATGCAGAACACCCAGATGCTCTTAACATATAATCTGTGTCCAAGGACATTAATACATCCAGATCTACTCTGCCAAGATCTCATCTCTTCACCTCCACTGTGACTGCCCCCTGAAAGCAACTAGCTCTGGTGCCCACATCACAGGATCAGCTCTCAACTCTCTCTCTCAGGTCTCCTTTTATACCTGAGCTGGTGTGATCTTATACTCAAAACAACAACAAGCCCCAAGATGTCAATGCTGGCCACAGAAGGAGGCCAAGCTCCTCCTGGAAGTGTTTCTGCTTCAACCTCAACTCAGGTGCAGGCACAGTCTGAAAATCCCTTGTGGTCTGCTGTGGCCCCTGGTGCCATAACTGTGCCCANGCACAAAATTATAGAAACTGTAGGTTATCATCTGGAGAAAATACAGAAGCTTTTTATTTAAAAATCTGATTTGAAGGAAAAAAAATTCTGTAGGAGTTCTAAGAAAACATACCCAGCTAAAAAATTGTTTTCTATATAACTCTGATTCACCTTTTACCCTTTAAATAGTTTGATATCATGGACTTAAGTAAGGAAATTAATGTGACAACAAAGTGAAACAAATATTTATATAAAAAATGGCATATGATAAATAATTTAGCTCCTTTAAGTTGTATAACCTGCATTTCATATTAGTAAATACAAGGACTATTGAAGGCAAGGGAAAAATTCTAAGGCACCTAAAAGATTCTCTGGTGCAATAATTGGATTAAACTCAGAAACAATTTTATTTGCCTGTTCACTCATCCTTTACTCTGTTTATTGTCTTTTTTCACTGATAATAAAAACTGTATTGATTCCTGCCCTTTTCTGCTCAAACTGTTGTGGTGAAATATAACCTCAGAAATGTATGAACATATTTTCAGACATTCAAGCAATGACCCACATATACTTATTCCCTTTTAAACAAAACACTGTCCATCTTTTGAAGATGTTAAAATCTATGTGCACTGTGATCCCTTAAGTGCACCCACAAATTCATGTATAAAAATAGCCTATATTAAAAACATGACATAGTTTTTTATTATATTGTAACCTCTTACTGCTTTATATAAATAGAGAGTATAAAACTGTTATATTACAAATTAAATATTAATACACAATGCAGTTTCAAAACACAAGCCTCAATGTAATTCATATTTCACTTATACTTCTCAGCTGAAAATCCTTATGACTTTTCAAAATAAGTCTGAACAACTACTAGACATTTTTGTTTATGACTAAGGGCTATCCACATTAGTCCCTGCCAACATAACAGTTAATTGATAGATTTTGCAATATAGTTTTGAAGCATTCAAAACTACTGTGAAATGGTTTATTCCTCTGCAGTGCTATGTCACCGGGAATATTTAATGAATGAGAACCAGGAGCTTTTTAACTGTAGTCTAATATTCCACAGATTTCAGTGGGAGCTTACAAAAATGATCAGCTACAAGAAGTTTTACGTAAAGTTTTATTTATGTGTTTGATTGCAATGTTATGGTCATTGCATGGTCATTTAATTTAAAAGTTTGTTTTATATTGCAATGCATCTGAAATCATCTAAGTAGAATATCAGCTAGTTTACCTAGCAGTTGAAACACATGAAGTTATTAAATCAAGGTTTCATGGTTATGAATGATAATCAAATTGTGCCTCCAACTTAGATTCTTTTTAAGAACATTGATCTGCAGTAGGCACCATCATCCTGTTGTTCTTGCTTTGTTTCATTTTCCTTTTCTTCTTACACTCCCTTAATTGTTTGCCTCCACTTACTTTTTTTTGTCAAATGTCTTCTTTCATTACCTTCCTTAGGCATATCCTTACCTCCTTCCTGTTCCCAGCTGCCAAAACAGCATGGGAGCCATAAATGCCACCAGAGTAAATATCACTACCTGAACCTACACAAGAATGTGCTGATTATTTTCAGTGCTTATGAACCACAGACAGAACTCAATCTTTGCAATGTGATCCTCCTTTTCTGGAGATTGTGCATGCATGTAATGTCTTTGCATGAATCCACCACAAGATTTTTATTTTCCTTTTAAACCACACCTCTGGGGAAGAACAATCAATCTGAGACATTGTGAAGGGTAAAATGAGCTCCTTTACCTTCTTCCATTGACAGGAAAAAAGGAAAAAAATAAAGAAGAAACCATGACTATGCCACTTGTTCCTCCATCATCTCTCTGACAGAAACAGGAGAGATCATTACCTACTCAGACCTCTAAAAAAAGCTCATTACAGAGGCTGCAAAAGCAGAGAGAGGACTGTGGTGCAGACCAGCATCCTAGCCTTAGGAATGACATTAAAGAATCCCAGACAATACATGAGAAACAGAGTTAAAAAATGAACAGGATTACTGGGTTCACACTAGAAAGAACAATATTGATTCTAAGATTTAAGGGCAGAACTAACTGTTGGGTGAGGAATGAACAGATATGGCTTCATTAAAGATTTCTATCCCTCTTTGGCTCACATACACACAGATACTTTTTCAATTATTTCTATTTCATATTGCTGGTTTGCTCTTGTCCCAGCAGATGTTTAAGATTATGAAACATGGGGATTTGATCTTCTTTTTGCATGAGCTCACTGAATCTTAATGGCGCATATTTTCATGCGATTACAAAGGAGTTCTGATTAAAGAGTGTTCATCTCTGGGAAAGATATAAAAAGATGGAAAAAATGCATTACCTGTCTTTATATAACCAAAAAACATTAAAATTATAATTGTTCTTCTCTAATTTCCTACAAATCTTCCCATGCCAACACGTTACAGGCTTTTAAGTCGAAGCTGACAATGAAGGCTTCACTTGGTCCACTATGAGGCAGTGTGCTCTAGCAAGTGTGCTTGTTCTTGAGAATCTATAAATGTCATGACTTAACTACTTCACTGTTCATCAATGCATGTCAGAAAAGAGAGTTTGTTCTCTGAGAAGGTGCTCAATCAACTGTGAGTGACAGCTCTTTTTTCTGTCATGAATGTATAGGTTTGGGAAGTGCATTTTATCTATGTATTTATTTCCACTGTGCAGGAGCCCAACAGTACTCTGCACAGCATCTGGCAGAATGTGCCTCTGCTGGAATGAGGGCAGGTTTCAGACACCCTCACTCAAGCTGTTGCCCACTTGAGTTTGAACACATTCAAGTACTGCCCCTCAGGAGGCACATATCTGGCGCTGGACAGATGTTCATCTTGGTAGCTGACAGCTGGCTGAGGTGCTCAGGCTCACCCTTGCAGTTTTAGACATAACTATACTTCTTTCAGGGGAAGCCCTGCCAGGTAGGAAGCTTAATGAGGCAACACAGTTTTCTGGTGTCAGTGTCAAGTATTTCAACTCAGGACAGCTCAGACTGAAAAGCCAACACAGGACATATAAACGTGTTTCAGATACTGCTGCAGTCCTCATCCAGCCATTTCTGATAAAGGTGATTTGTGAAGAATAATTGCCTGTTTCCACCATTTAATAACTGTGTTAAACCACAGTGCTAAGGTCTGAAAAATATGATTGCTAGGTAGTTTGAAAATGTGACTCTCAAATAGTGGAGAACAATCTAACGAGCAAGATCTTGCAGTTTGTCTAAGGAGTAGCAAACCTTTACACAAGACTCCTATGATACTTCATGGAGGAGAATGTTCAAATGTGTCTTTAAAAGATACATAATGTGTACTGAATAAGAGTGCTACTAATGACTGCTGCTTATGCACATACTCAGCATACAAATAGCATAACTGACTAATTAGAAAACGTATGTTGGAAGATGACAACCAACAGGAAATACTGTTGTATTGCATAAGGAACTGCTTACTTGCGTGAAGTGGACTTGTAGTTTTGATTCTTTGTATTGGACTACTGACCAAAGAGATCAAATTTTGTGCTGTTTGATCACAGTGCTGTGTATAAGTTTGTTAATCACGATAAATTCCCCCTGATGAAATCTGACTGAGAAAAGCAGTATCAAGCTGGTCAAGAACTAAATGAATGCACCACCTTAAGAAGAGAGAGCTAGTTGTAAACTCTGGACCATTCAGCTGTGGCCAGTGGAAAAGCATCTGCACCTGATATGACATGAGTAGGGCAGAGCTGCTGAAATATCCTGGAAAGCTGACAGGGGCCAGTGACACAGCAGCCAGTAGCTGGTAGGAGAAGGTGACCCTGTAAGGACTGACCAACGATAGCCATTTATAGATGTTCCCTTATTCTTATATAAAGAGTTCTGAGCTGTACCCACAGCTGAGCTCATGCACTGACACTCTGGAGCAGAAGGAGTAAAATCATTCTGCCTGCATCCATGCTCCTACAAGTGCCCTGTTCTTCCATCCAGAAGCATAGCAGAAAAATGCATCAGTTTTAAACAGGCCAAATGCTCACTTTCTCTTTGGACGATGCTGCACAGCTTTCTATAAGCTTCATCTGGGAACTTTCACAGTTGTATTTCCCTTATGTGTTTTCTATGCCCACCCTCTCAATGATTCCTGCAACACACCTTCTGCACAGTACTACTCAGGCAAAAGAACCACCTTACACAATTGAAAGCATTGTTTCATCTTCAGTTTCTTTCTTTGCCAGGGGCCATGAGAGGATATTAGAAACAGGTCACTGTAGCAGAAGTCTTAGATTTTACTTTATTATTTGTGTGCATTTACAGCCTTCCTATGTGACAGTCTCATTTAGTCGGTGCTACAGGCAATCTATGTTTGCACCTAAAAATATCTTTAACAACTACACGTAGGGAACAATCACAGGGGAATCATACAAGAGCAAAAGGCAGCTTTGAAAGGAATTGGAGTCAGAGGAATTCAAGACTGGAGTTCTTTCATACCTAAAAAGCAACTTTTTGAGGAGCATGCAGAGTTCGCTTTTACTGATTCTATTTCTGTTGGTATTTTGTCCATTTTGTTTGCTTAAAATAATTTCTCAGGGGATACCTGCTGGCTGCAGGCAGCAAATTTTAGCAAAGTAGCTCTGAAATTGGATTATTCTCTCTAGAAGACAACTACTTTATATAAGCATCAAGAAATGTCTGTGAATCTTGGCATTATATATTGGGATGTGTGACAAGGTCTTATGAACTCACAGAGACAACCAGCAAGTGTGAAGAAAATATTTTTCTCTCTCTTCAAATATTCAGCTGGGAAGACCAGAGAATAATATCTTTCATGTCCTTTTCTGGTACTCACTGCAACATTCACATTTAAAAGTTCTTTTCTGTCCTTTCTTCCCAAAGTCCTTGTAGCATGTATTATCTCACAAATTTTGCCTTATCCCCTTCCTGCTGCCTTGTCACCACTTCAAAAATTGTTAAGCCAAGGCTGAGAAAAATCATTCTCTCTTTGTAATCCCAAAGTAGAGACGTTAAAGTGGCAAACAGAAACCGATTTATAAGCCCTTAACAAACTATCTGTCCATTTTCTTTCTTTTCCTTAGATTTTCTGCTTCCTTATAAGCATTTTAGCTGAGTGATAAGACAGAAGGTGCAGTACAGACCAGTTTGTCAATGGACACCCCATCAGGGCTACCTAAAACTCCAGGGCAGGCTGCCTGTTTGAGATGCTTGTCTAAAGCATGATTAATTTCCTCCTGCCCCTCACCCAATCCACAGCTTTGAGATCATAACAGGAATAGGTTTTAGGATGTCCTACTTTCCTGAGGAATAAAATTGTTTTCCTCATCCCAGAGCAGTGTAGGATAGAGAGCAGGTTGTAGGAGTCATATTGTCTCCACTTGCAAGATGTTCTTATTTGTTCAACATATTGGCTTCCTGAGAAACTCTAAGTGGAAGTGACAGAAAGATCTAGTCTGGAATCTAGAAAATTATGTGATATTATTCATATCCATTATAAAAAAAAAATATTTCATAGAATCAAATGTACAAACTGAAGACCACGATTTTGTCAGTCTTTTATCCTCATGTTACAGGAGAAGAAGAGCAGAAATCTGTGCAGGATATCCCTGATACCAGTGCAAGAGTGCCCACAAATTCTCACACATTGTTTTCATCTTTTAAGCTATGTCTTATCTGAATGATAAGAGGCTTTTTCTTTCTCTGTCCCTCAATATATTCTGGACCAATAGTTGTCTACGCTGTCATAAAATCCTCCAGCAACTAGGATTCTACAAAGTGCCTTCAATTCAAGTGTGAATAAAATAAATGAGTATAAATTAAAGCTGCCCAAGGGTTTTTCCAAATACATCAAGACAATAGGTATTATGAGACTAGAGATTAGATGCATTAAAAAGTGAGAAGGCAAATGAAAATATTCATGATTCATACAATAAATGTAATAATGAACTCCTTTTAAAGAATCTAGGGTTTAATTAAAAACTGAACTAATCTATCAGACTTCTAGCTATTATAATAAATGTGGAGGAAAATTTCCAAACATGACTGTTTTCAGAGAAACAGCAGTGATATGAGTGCCTCTGAAGTTAATGCCTACCCCCTTTAATTTACCCTTGGCCTCTACTCATCTCATTGCATAGCAGTAGCACAAGAAGTTCAAACCATCAGAAAGTAATGTGAAGATTTCAATCAAGTCACCCCTTGGGAAAGACTCATGCCAATAACTGAAAGAGATAAAGAAAAGACTTGCTTGTAAGTTTCTATTTCATGCTAAGATAAATCCAGTCACATATTTGCAAGAACACAAAGCAAATCTAAAAGAAAGTTATAGTTGTCAGACTCAGAATGCAGTCACCTATAAAAACTACTCTTCCTTTATTCTCAACATAGGTAGTTGTCATGCAGAGTAGGCTTCCAGGAGACTCTGTTCCATCATCTTCCGAGGCACGGAAGTGAGACTGAGAGTTCAATTGTTCCTGGATTCCTCCTTTCAACCCTTTCTAAAATTGAGTGTAATATTTCCCTTTTCCAAGTCACCAGAGACTTAACTGCCATGGCTTTTCAAATGTCATGGAGAGTGTCTTGTCCAATTCCCTCAGGACTCTGACATGCATCCTGTCAGGTCCCATAGGCTTTTGCATCTTCAGGTTCCTCAGCTAGTCATGAACTTGATCTCTTACAGTGGGAGAGACTTTGCTCTCCCAGTCCCTGTCTTGAGGTCCATCCACCTCTAGGGGTGTGGGAAGAGAGATTGTTAGTGAAGACTGAGGCAGAAAAGTTGTTGAGAACCTCAATTTTCTCCTCATCCATTGCTACCAGTTTGCCTGTTAAATTCATGGAGGTTGGTACCCTTCCTTTGGCCTTCCTTTTCCAGATGACATGCCTATAGAAGCTATTCTTATTCTTTGTGCCCCTTGCCAAGTTTAGCTCCAGCCATGACTTGGTCATTCTGACCTCTGGAAAGAGTGCTATATGACCTGATTATGCTTTGAACAAGAGATTTGACTACATGACTTCTAGAGGTTGCTTCCAGCCAACATTTCTATGACTATTGTCAGTACATAGGTTGCAGCACTTGACAAGGCTTGAGAATAAGAAGTGAAAACTCATGCAGCATCTTCAGAAAAGCTTAGAGGAATAATTTGGTTTTCATAGCATAAAATTAAAAATGAAAAGCACTAGTCAAGACAGAGAGATAATGTCAGGTGCTTGTGAAAATTTATACATCTGGCCTGGGCTAACTACAAATACTTTTTCCTTTTTGAGCCCTGGACTCATGCAATTTCACAATTGTGAGGTTTGATTCCATTAGCTGATACTAGGCTTGAGTCAAAAGCACTGAGGAACACTAGGTTAGCTTAATTTTTACTTGCTACACCTAAATTAGATACATGGAAACACAAAAGCAGAAAAAGGGTAAATACTACATACACTTTAGCAGAATTGGCTTCATGTTACATCTTACTGAGTTACTGAAAATAGCCACTTTTAAAGTGAAAACCTGGCTGTATATTTGTGCAGCTCACAGTGCTGAGAGGCACTGAGTGACTACTGGGAGATTTGGAGTATAAAAATAACTCGAGAAGCGCACATTTGATTAACAAAAATAAACACCTCAGTAACTTCTGAACTGTGAATCAACAAATGAACACCATTTAGCTGTAAAGGATTGAGTTCTCAACGAAAAATATTTGCTGAATTTCTGATCACCCAGGAGAAATTTGCATTGCAGATAAGTGACACTTTGAGAGGGTCATATCACTTTTTGCATGTGTTTCAACACTGCTGAAGCTTAATTTATATACTGTCATTGGAGAGAGGGAAGTATAATGGATTTTTAATTATTCCAAGTTACAAAGAGCAAATGGAAGGTGGTCCAGATTCTAGACAAAGCAGGAAAAGGTTTAGGAGTGATAAAGAGCAAATTACACAGTCATGCTCTATTAAAGTTTTTGGGGGAATGTGGCATTCCTATATTTTTAAAAGTATACAATAATCTCTTCATTTACTCTCAGGGTACAATGTTTTATTATGTTTTTGAAAAGGTTAACAAGGTTGCTTGCACCAAATTAATTCTATTTCTATTTGTACATAGAATCATAGAACAGTGTGGGCTGGAAGGGACCTTCCAACCTCCCTGCCATTCATTAGACCAGGGTGCCCAGGGCCCATCCAACCTGTCTCTGAACACTGCCAGAGATGAGACATCCACAAATTCTCTGGATAACCAGTGCTTCACCACCCTCTGAATAAAGAATTTCTTCCTAACATTTAATCTAAACCTCCTTTTTTTTCAGTTTAAAACTGTTCCATCTTGTCCTATCATTATCTGTTCTCACTTCTCCCCATACACACCTTTGCAAGTCTTCCATGTCTCATTTTTTCTCTTTTCATCCTGATTGGCACTGAAAACATATTTGGCATAGGTTTTCATTAAAGTAGGTAAAATTATAAATATTCTTTCTTTAGGTTTCATTCATCTGAAAATAGCACCGTTTTGATGAGTAGACAAAGCTCAGCTGACCTCTTTGAATAGTTTGTGCTTTAGAACAAATCTGGAGATCTTACAGGAAGATATTTTCTTGGGAAGTTTAAAGCTGTTCTGCTTTTTGTTCTGAAATACTGCAACAAACCCTGCTGCTGTTCCATCTTTTGCAGTTCCATCTGGAACTCATAAGGAAAATTTGCATACATAAAATTAAAATGTTATCTGGCTGTTTCAGACCTTCCTTAAAAATTTGGTCTGATTTCTGGTCTAATCACAGATGAAATTCAAGTGGTGTTGGGGGACACAGGTTTGGACTGGTTTATATCTAATGTTCATCATCAGACTAACTCTCTTCTCTTGGGAAAAGGCAATAATTAATAACTCAGTTTATGTCTAGATTATCTGTATGGAAAAGTGATAGAAGAAGTAAAAGGATTGGATTCAAACACTTATGATGTCTTTCAATAGGCTTTGAAGGGTTACAAGGAATGAAAGGTGAGAATTCAAAGTCAAAATTTCGCCTACTGTCAATAATTTATATGATTTGGAGCAGAAACTTCCCTAGTAGAACATAAAGCTGGTTATGGACTTCCAAAGTGAGTCTTTATATGGTAGTGACAGCTATGCTTGAGCCATAAAGGAAATGAAATGTATTTTTATTACTGTGTTAAAAATTTTGAAGTAAATTGGTTTCATTGTTTTTTAGAACATTACTTTATTGTATTTCACAGCAGAAAAATTCACAGTGGGACCTTTTGAAGACTTCAGGTGTCTGGAGAGTTTGGGCACAACTTAAAAGAGTTTGCAATTGAGCAGTTTGTGATTCCATAGAAGGAAACCCACTACTTCCATTATTTTGAGTTATTGGTGTTTGGTTCCCTTTTTTCCTAATACATACACAATGTGTGATGCAGTTGGTCTCTTTCTCAAATTAGATTTAATAGTAAATGGTGGCAGTTTCATGATAAATGTCTCATATACCACAAACACTATGGCTACGTCTGCTATCAACAACATAAAGTAATATCTGAGACACTCCAGGGGCTACTAAAAGAGGAAATGACATCTCCAGTATCAAGTTCTTAAACCAGAAAAATCTAAAATGGCAACATCATAAAACCTAGCTCTGTGAGTAATGGCAGACATGGATACAATAGTCAGGCTGAGCCTTAAATGTAATGTATTACTTCTGCTCCTGCCATTCCATGGTGACTGCTACTGCTCTCTGTGGGACAGTGTGCAAGCTACCCCAAATTTGTATTTACTACTGGTGGCAGGCTGTCTGTGAGGGCAATAGATAAAAAGGGAAATCAGCCATGTGCTCTCCCTTCCTGTGGAAGTTTTCCAGTTTGTATTTTAACCTGAAAATAAGGATTCTCTGCTCTGAGGGAAAAGTGGGAGACAACACTTGCTTATTAGGAGGTAGTGCTGGAGGTTGGGCCTAGTGAGGTTCTTTGGGGATAAAGAAAAAAGAAATCAGTTCCTTCTAAGGTTCAGGATGATAGTGTAGAGAAGAGAAATGAATGAGAACATTTATGCACATTAGTGAAAAATGACCCTTTTATCAAAATGAATTTTTTTTATCCGCTTGATTTGTTTCAGGCAAACTCTCAGGATGTGAAGGTTAATGTATTTTATCCTGACTGCTGACCATTTCTATCGTTTCCAGCAACATCACAAGTAAAAAAGATAACAATGAAAGAAAACCAAAAACAAAGCAAAACCAAAAACTCTGGAAAACTAGAAGTAAATGAGCAAGTATCCCAGGGGAGCATGAAATCTCATCAATCTTTATAGTGAGTTTGGAGAATAAAAAATACCTCAGGAAAAATGCTTTATGATGGTATTTTTAACACTCCTAAATTGGAATAATATTGCAGCTATATTATATTCTTATCAGCTGAATGCAGCAAACATTTACCTCACAGGTGCATAGAGACAAGAAAAATAAGAAGGACTAGACTAATGCAGTCAATATGGACTATTAAAACCAGTAGCACCTCCCACACACATTGCAACTAATCGAATAAAGGTGAATTTTCTTTTCCTAATCCAGATATTCGTCGCTACAGAAATAAAGCTGGGAGACATCTGTGAATTAGACTGCCATCATCCACAGGTTTTAAAATAAATTCCCTGCTGAATAATGAACAAATTCTCTCAAGTCCTCACTTAAGAACCTTTGGTTTCTGTGGTGCAAAATGTGAAAAGCACAGGCATATGAAAATGATCCTCCAAAAGTGTACAAAGAGACAGTGCTGTCAGTGGGATGGAAGTGATGTAAATCCTGTTACATTTCTTTAATTGAGCTTAGAGTGATGCTATCTAAAAGATCACATGGAGGTAGCAACATCATGCTTTCACTGAAGGAACTCCATGAAATACAAATGACTGACAAAAGAGGGCTTAGTACAACGAAAATTCAAATTTATATGACAGTGAAATATATTTAATGCAGAAAGTTGCTAAGAAGTTTCTTAGAATTAGGAAGCAAAACATTTCCATTGCTTTAACATAATCTGATGATAAAATTCTGTATTAGACTGAAAAATAGAAGAACCTAATCTAAGATATTAACAGAAACCTGTTTCTTGACAGTCAGCTGTGATTAAATAGATGTTAGGGAGCAAAGTCTTTGACAAATACCTCTGACAGCTAATTATTTTTTCCTTAAAAGTTTTCTTTTTCAAAGGAAGGTCAATGTGAGAAGATATGTGAAAATGAATAAAAGAATGAGCTGTCATTTGACAAAGTCTTTTCTATAAAATTAACAATATGTATTTATGCCAAGGTTGTAATAGCACAAATGTAACACATTATGTAAGCATCTTGGTTCATTTCATGTAAACTTTACAGCACAAGTGTTCAGTCCCAAGTCCTAGACCAAAAATTGCAACTATGAATAATATTTATGTGGATCAGGATGAGGAATAGCTAGGACTACATAACACAAAGTCTAATAGGACACAAGTATGTTAGACACTGTTGTTGATATTGTATATGTTAAAAAATCCTCATCAGTCTAATGCAGTCATATTTTGAGTAATTCAAAGAAAAGGAATAAATATTTTACCATTACATAGGTCTTTAAAATTATGCATATGCACATACACACGGGCATAATTCCTTTCAAATATATGGTTTTAATTCTTCATTCTACAAAAGCATTAATTATTTTGCATTTAGAGTTCTCTGTATGTATAAGTGAATAAATCAGGTGAACCTTTACCCATAGATTGTATACACTCTTCACCAGCACCCTGAAGAAAATAACAATGCCATTACTAAGATGCAGAATTGAAATGATGTATTTTTGTAGTGGTTTTTGCTACTGTAAATGCCTATTAACATCAAATATTTTGTATGAATGCCAGCAACCAACATTTGGCAAGTTCTCATGGATTGATACTATGTCTGTTCAGTGAAGATGTGCTATGCTTTCTGACAATGTCATGCAAGAAACTAACAGAAGGCATAATTTCAACCTATCGATGAAAAATAAGGTACTACCTTCAAAATAGTTTTTAAAAAACATAGCAAAGCAGCAATTAAGCACTTTGAATTCTTTAAAATTGCATGCCTGACAAATGCTTCTTCATCTGGTGTAAAACAAAATGATAATTAATTTATTCCAAACTAAGCGTGGTAAAAAATTGATTAGTTTCACTAAATATTATGGCATCATATTATACAGAAATGCCAGAATGAATAGTTAAAAACATTCTGCTTATGAATAAAGATATTAGCTACTGGCCCACTGAACTAGCACATACACAAAGAGCTGAAATCTTTCCACATTAAAATTTTGTCTCTGATATTTAGAATTGGTATCACCTCACCTTAAAGTGTCTCCAGCATAGGTGTAACATTTAAGCTGGAGCATCTAGACCTTCTTTTTATTCTGTCAAGACCTACTCAATGACACCCTTGGCCTCCAGAGGTTTATTCATTTCACTCTGGTGCAGAATATATGTTCGATCAGATAATCAACCTCATCTGACTAGCTAATCTGCTATAATGGAGACATAGATGTGTTACTAACATGCAGAGGTATATTTTGTAAATACCTAAAGCTAATGAACTTTTATAATGGAGGTATCAAAAAATCCTCTAAAAATGGAGAAGGGGAATTCAGAGACCAGCCTTTTTTTCCTTTGTGACAGTACCCAGGCATCATTACATTCTATTAGTCATCATGAGAGTGACAATTGGAATAAGTGAAAATACAGATGTCACTTTGTTTTAGCACTGCTATGCATCAATGTATTAAAGTAGGTCAACACCAGCATTCACCCTTCAGACTGATGACTGTAAAGAAGAGAGTGAATTCTGCATCTTGACGACAAAAAAGCAGTTTAAACAAAGAGAACATAAGGAGAAGTTTCAGCATTAAGCTGCATAATTATCTAAAACGCTTTTCAATTTTTATTGGAGAGCTTTGAATGGTGAAGTTTCTTTTCTTTTAAGTAGTGACAATGTTAAATTTAAGATAATACTTCAAGTTTCAAACAAAACACAACGGATCTTGTCAAGCAAAACAATACTAGGCCAGGAGTATAAAGGTCTCTCTCAGGAATAGAAAGCAATTGGCTTTTGTGTTTTCTGCTTTGTGCTTAAAAGAAAGGATAGTGCTAGATTATAATGTTACATTTCTAAACAAATGCAAAAATGATCCAACTTAGAAGGAGAGCAAACATAATGGATTAAGATTGTGTCAAATGAATAGTTATCCTGCAGGAAGCATTATGCTGAAAATTGCACAGTATTTCTATCTCTAAATATTTTTAGTCTGAGAAAATCTATAGCATTTAAATATAAAGAAATCAGTTCCAAAGAAAGGAGAACATGAAAACAGAAGTCATATCAGGAAGCATTACCAACATATTCAGGAAACAAAGTATTTAGTACTGGAATGCAATCACACATTGTACATATTTTATGTGGAAGTAAATACAACTAAGTATGTGTGTTTATGTGTGTGAGTACTTACTCTCCTTTGGGATGAAGCAAAAAAAAATTCATTCTTTTTCTTTAAAGGGTATAAAAGACAGGTAATGGAAGCAAGGAAATATGTGCAATCATAGAAGCAAATTAAGCAATGATTAAAACATACGTAGGCACTAAGTCACAAGTCTTTTTGCTGAGACAATAATTCTTCCAATGGAGAAAAAACAACTGTTAGTTAAGTAGCAGGGTTCTTGATATTAGCATACATTTTCAGACATCTCTAAATGACAGAAAATGAGCAGAAGTGATAGACTATTCAGAATCAATATGTATAGTGTGCAGTGAAAGCTAATGCAAGTGAAATAGAAGGACCCCTGCTACAGAGAAGCCAATGAAAACTCAAGTGAAGAAGTAGATACAGGCTTTAATGTTTACATTTGCATTTTGTCCACTCATACAAAATAGTCTCCAGGAATCCTATTCATTCTCTGACTGGAAATGTATTGATGGTTTTGAGGTAGAAGCTTGGTTCCATATTTTGAAAGCTTAATTTGCATCCTGAGGAGAAAGGACTCCTTGTAAAATTAATTAGCTAGGACAGATCTACATACATGCTTCTTCGGTGGCCATTGCTTTCTGTGAAACTGCATAAGATCTATGAGCTGAGACTATTTGGGGCAATTTCATAGTGCATCACGTTTGATGGAATGGCTAGCAGGAGTGCACCTCACTGGAAAGCTGTGTGCTGGGAGATAATTTAAAAAATAACACTACATTCAAAGCAGTCTAAATAAGCTGGATATCTGAGCCATCTTAACAACCTAGAGGTTTTAAATGTGCTAGTATTAAATAATAAAAAAGAACACACCCAACTTCTTTCTGTGTTATATCTACAATTTTTGGCAGGAGATAGGCCCCTAAGTCAGTTCAGCCATAAGCAGAGGGTGGAAGAACAAGCCATGTAGTATAGCTCTAGCTATTATCTGAAACTTCACATGCTATAACCAGCTGATATTTTCTTGAGATGGTCTGTGAGGTCTCTAAATTCCTCCTAGAAGGACCTTTGTGATCCTCATTTTACTGCTTGATGTGGTCATATTACTGTGGTGCAATGAATTATCCTTATACCATAAAGAAGCAGTACTCACAAAGCACAAGGTAAAAGATCTAGACTTAGAAATAAATTCTTTTCTCAACCTTAGATCTTATTTGTGGACTTATGCTGCAGACTGATTCATCAGGATCTAAGGCTTTCTTTTTGATTTCAATAGATTTTGTTCTGTATTTAAACTGTTAGCCCTGCCATTTCATGTTATGGAGTTAGAGAGTAGCAGAGAAAAACAACTACCAATTCTTAAAAAAATCTCCATTGGAGCTTAGCAGTGAACATAAACTATACTGGGGTTGCTCTTGAAAAACAGTCATCTTTGCTCTGCCTTCAACAAAAATGAAGGCTTAAAGTGAAAATGTGTTCTTCAAATAACATACAGGAATAATTTATATGCAATGACATGTTTTTTCTTATTCACATAAGCCCATCTGTGCAATAAAGAAAATGTCAGAAATAGAAATTGGAAGGCAAGGGAGGAAAGATATCTATCTAGCACATCAATGTTCATGCACTAGACCAATTAAAGTAGCACATGAAGAATATCAAATTCTGCCTACTAGCTGCCTGGAAGGGACTGATTGATTTGCATGAGTGACCAAAATCTCATTATTCTTCTCAACAGTATGATGAGGGCAGCTAACAAGTTCTGTGCCATGACTGCTTCACTTCTGTACTGATTTTGACATAGTGTTGCAGTTATGTGCTGGTCTTGCTTAAGCTGCACTGCTGGGTTTTTTTAATGTATTTTATACTGTAGTATGTAAATATGAACATAGGAAAATAGAGTTTGAGAAGATCCTCCAAAGAAACTTTCATTAACTAATTGCAATTATTTCCTAAAAAGCCATAAGAAGTATGTCTAGAAAGCTTCTTATAGCCCAGGCTGGAACCAAACTGAAGTGTTTGTTGTTATCTAGGTGCACATCCTTAGAGAAATGCTGAGGAACTCTCCTTAGTTAAAGCACAAAGGTTAGTAGTATCATTGAGTATCTGGCAAAATCCATAAATCTAATAGCTCTCTTTCCTTTTATATTCACCATTTGAACCCATTATGGAAGACATCTCTGAGTTTCATTCACTGTAGGACTAGCACATGAATCCTTTTGTACATGATCTACAAGTGACTGAAAACAAGAGAAGGCAAACTGAATGGCAAATTTGCATAAATCTTTTGGCTCTAGTTGTCCATTTGGTTCTGCAGGTCAAAATGCAAACAATTTATTTCCTATGTGTTATGAAATGTTCTCTGACCACTAAGGTACATGTAGTTGCATTCCCAGAAGTGTGTGGTAGCAACCATTCACCAATTCATAGGGAAGAACACACAGATGTTGGAACTGGGTGTCATTCTAATAGAACTGCTGCCTTGCTTTGTTGAGGGCTTTTTCCTCACACAGCCAGTATATATGATCATGTCTTAACTGGTTAGAAACTCAGACAGAAAATTGCTGAAGTTACAGGATCCTCCACTGTTCTTCTGAAACAGCAGCTTATACTTCGACTTCTACTTGAAAGAAGCATTTCTTTTTGAGTTTGAATACTGAATAAAAAACTATGTTTTTTGGTGTTGTTTTTTTTTCCTGCTGTGACTAGTTACCATGCCAAGCATCTATTCACAATCCCCTATACTTTACTCTGACATCAAATGGAGACATTACATCTAAACTACCTGATTCCCTAGGAAACTTGTTTTATCTCATAATTTGAGTGCTTTAAAATCCCCATGCAAGATCCACAGTTTGTTCAATTTAGATTTTTGAGAGTCTTGTGACCTTGCAATCGAAGACAACTTCTAAATGCCTTAAATTCCAAGAAAAAAGTATTACATTGTAGTAATGCTATAATGTTTTATATGTTTATAGTTAAATATAATGCAAACAGATTATTTTTTGTTCCCCAGGTTACAGAATGTTTGTTTCTTTAACTGAAATGTTGTTCTCATCAACTCTGTCTTAGCAAAACAAATGTAACCTAGTAACTGAACAAAACAATAGTGAGACAATGGACTTTGTTACTATCTTCTGTGCAATGCATTGCATTCCTCAGCACCAGAAGAATACACTGTTTAAAAACCAGAAGTGTATCTTTCTGCTAAAATCTCACAAAATCCAAAACCATAATGTGAAATGTCCAAGAGTAAGCCATGTTTTGCTTATATCTATGTGGGTTTTTTTTTCTTTTTTGAAAGTAATAGCAGATGAGATCACAGACTAATTTATTTTAAAAGCCCAATTTTTTGTTTCACCTCTGTTAGAAGTTATGCAGGATACAGAACTGCTCCTTTAATTCATTTCCATTTTGTGTAAATTTTTGAGCTCTTGAGATGTCATATTTTATAATGCATTGTCTTGTCTTATACTAAAAACTGAATGCTTAACCTTATCAGATTCCCTAAAGAAGACAGGTACAACCAGCTTTCCTCATGGGATTTAGGAAATGTCTATATATTGCTTTGATGTCAAAACTCTGCCTGAATCATCAGCTGCCCACAGCCTAAAGTTATCCAAAACATCTAGAGTTTCAGAAAATGTATTATGCTCATTCATATTATAGGACAAGGTGAACCCAGAAAAAGACTTCAGCTAAATTAAATTTCTCTGGAGAGATGACACTTTATGCCATGTCATTTAGTAGTCCTTTCTTGACAGTAAGAGCTATGCATTTTGTAAGTCCTCTACTGTCCGGATACCAGGACCAACTGATATGAGACAAGAAAACATGCCTACTAGTTTTGCAGAGGAAAATAAAGGTTATATCTCACAGTGCTTTGTGTTTGGCAAGTGTGCTGCTATGAAACTCATTGTCTGAGTGTTACAACACACTTACTCAAGTGCTATACTCAGGATCAAAACACCCATGTTTTAGTTCTGCCTTCCCTAATCTCACAGCCTGCACATTCAAGTGTTTGTGGTAGGCTCTGAGTCATCCATTTTCCCCTTGATAAATATGACAATCCTTTTGCTTCTGCAGTAGAGAAATAATTGTTTAAGTCTAGTCATCTCTGGGTTTTTTAGCACCTTTGTTCACTGCCTTTGGACTTTACAGGCCACACATGTGATAACATCGTTTCAGAGCTTGAAAAAAGTTCTTGTGGAAGGGCTTCAAACAACTCCTGTGGGCTGCCTCTGGAAGATCATTTATCTTCAGGTATGTTTAGGGAAGCTTTTGCTGGTGAACAGGAGCTCATTATACTTATATTTTGAGTTGACTGGATGCATTACCATCTAGCTGAGCCTTAGTAAACATACTGTCTTTTGAGCAGGTTTTAGCATTACACCAAGCACTATGGTAACTGCATAGTATAAACATCTATCTGCACAGACTAGGCAAGCATTTTATATAGCAACCCGGGGACTTAGTTATTACAGATTTGTATACAAAGCCATTTTACTTCTATCCATTCATAAACTTATTCCTGTTGCTAATTTTTCATCTGCTAGTGGGAATTATATACAACAGTATAGTCAGTTGCCTGAGGTTCATGGGTGTTGATTTCAATGCCTTACTCTACACAGTTTTTTCTATATGGTCTTGGTCATGTCACTACCTTTAGATTCCTCTAGGAAATGGATAAAGTAATTCAATTCTGCTACTCAAGGTAGGAAGACTGTGAGGGAATTCTTATAATTAACCTAAATTTTTACACACTTTTTAAGTACCCTTCTGAAGAATGTATATTTTTGGCTGCCAAAAGTAATGGAAAGGAAGAGAGAACACACTAGTGTCGAACAAATCTACAGAAGAAAGTGAGCTATCATGACAGTAAAGTATATAAAGGTGTCTCAGTGGTGGACTCCTTCCTCACACACAAGGAGAAGCAGGCACATGGCCAAGGCAGGCCAGTAGGAAACAAAGGGATGTGATGCATCAGACAGTGGCAAAGTGGTAGGAGGACAGAGGCTGAAATTCCTTACCTCCTTTCACTCAGTACTGTATATAAAAGTCTCTTTCTGAAGGGAAGTAGTCTGGGGCCAAATACTCTTCTAATACAATTTTACCACTTCTTTTGTATTCTGTTGGATATTGCTAAACCTCATTGCATTGTACACATCATTACTTTTTTTTTTTTTTTCAATTCAATTAGGTTTTTTCCAGAAATGGTTGAGTGTGTGATTCTCACACTGTTAGTATGGTAATTATCTTTCAAGGAAAGTGTTTTAATCCAGACACTCCGTGGAAGTACAACTGATTATTAATCACAACTAACTCTTTTTGATTTCTTTTTGATTCCATGAAGATGGTAGAATCCACATAGACAAGTTAGATACAGTATCCTGATGAATTAAATATAATTGGTGCACATCCTCTGACCTTTTAAGAGTCTCAGAAGAGTGTGTCTGTCACAGTCTATGATTTGTTGACTAGATTAATTTTATTTCTCATTTTCTCTATTTCTCACATCCTTATTTCTGATTTTCTTCAGTTCTTAATTTAAATCCCCTAATTATTGTCTTAGGTTGGTTTTTTTTCTTAGGGAAAAAATTCATGGCAATTTCCTACAGCAAATTTTCTTTCCTTTCCTTTGACTTGTGGCAAATAAAGTGGTATATTTTTCACCTACTCCTTTGAACAAGGCCTTTTGCTATTTTAGATCCATTTTCTTCCTTTTGTCTCTTCTCTTTTCACCCTATGTTTTATTTTCTATCTGTGAACTCTTGCTAAGGCTTCTTCATCTTTGTTACTAGGTCATCCATCACAGCTGCCAACTACTCCAACTTTTTTTGGCAGCCAGCTTACATCCTCTCCTATTATTAGATATTTTTACCTTCTTTAGTGCCAGGCACTCCCCACATCTAATAGTGAATGTAGCCAGCAGAAGAAAATATTATTGTAGCTTAGATTATTTTCCTGCAAAACAAAAATCAGCATCATAAAACTCAGAAATTCCTATAGCTGTATTTCTACCATAATATGTAATTACAAAAAAAAAGGTAAAAATTACAGTATATTTTTGAGGACATTAAAACTATCAAATCAAAAGAACAGAGAAAACAGCACCTATGCAAGTAGAGGGGGGGGTTGACACTTGTATTTCCACAGGGCAGCACAGCCATTCTCTTCATCACCTACGCAAATCTTGCCATTAGGTACTGAATCCTAAATCAAATACAATTAATCCTAATTCAATACAATTAATAGAAGAAAGAAAATGTAAAACATAAATGACAAAAGAGAGACTGTTCTTTGGCAGCCAGACACTCAAATTAAATGCTCAAAGTGTCATCATTTGCAAATGTAGCACCATTCAGAACCTGCTCTAACTAAGAGTCTGCCTTGCAGCCAGTGGCTAGCTGTTGATTATTATATTGAACAACAGGTTAAAACTCCACTGTTGCCAGCTCTCCCTCCTTGAAAAAAAAAACCCTCTAATATCAGTTCCATTCACTTTACATCCTTTTTGCTGTCAGCCTCAAGAAGCTGGCATCTCCTACAAAGTGTATCCTACCCAGCCAATGAATTATGTGCTTTATCATCTGCCAGCAGACCTCAGGACATTTGCTACTCCTCCATATATATCAAGAGAAAAAGGAAAATAATAAAAAAAGGCCCTTAGAGAAATTCATTGGGTGACTATTTTGCTCTGCAAATAAAGAGAGGTAAATAAAGGGATATGAATCACTGCTTTAAGAGAAAAGCACTGTGAAGCTCTGCTGAGGTATAAGCACCAGTTTGTCACTCATGTAATCTAAGTAAATGAGTGTCAAAGATTTATTGCTATAATTTGTATATTTTCAAAATTTCCCCTCTAGCTCACGATAAATTCTTATAATGTTTTAGTTCAAATCTGACACTATTCAAGGTGCTGCTGTTTAAATTGGAGTGAAAATTCTTTTGACACTTCTGCAAGTTTTTATTTTTGTCCACTGCTGGAGGACTAGGGAAGATGTAATTGCATTGCTAGCGTTTAGTGTTCTGCTTCTGATTTACCACCTACTTAACTGCATCCATTTGTTCATTAACTTTATTAATGTTTTTTGAAGAGCAAACAAGGAAAGAAAAACTGCCAAGGGTGTTGTCAATATTGCTTACTCTTTTTTCATCAAAGTTAATCTGTCTGCTTGAAAATGTTATTTGTCATTATTTTTTCTTTTTCCCTTAAGATTCATATGAAAGCATTTTCCTCCTCTGCCTCTCTTACATGTTTGATATGACAAAATAATGTATAACTTTCTTATTTAATGTTTTACTATTGCAGTGTAATTCTTGTTAGCAAAGACAAGAAGCTGCTTGATTTTCTCATTCAAGAATTCTTCAAGCAACAACTTTAAGTTCAACTAGGAGCTTAAGGCTATAAATAACTTGTGCAGTACTGTGGCACAGATAAATTAATGTTGCCACTGTCCTTGGCAATTTTCTGAGACCTCTAACTATGCCTCTTTTTTGAGATCTAAATTGTTCATATTATCTTCTTTTTGCTACATGTTTTTAAAGTAAATTTCACTCTTTATGAAAGTAGCCAGATTGGAATATGTGGACCTTTTTCCTTAAGACTAGGGTGTAGGATACTAAACTGTCTCCATAGTGCCTGTGGAAAACCTCATCTTCATCACCAGTTTTGCTCTCTGTCTTTATGGACCTAGCAGGACTTGTGCATGACAACTTGTATACTTAATCACTTGTCTTCTATCCATTTTCCTCTGTTTGTGTGCCAAGTTCCCTTTCCAAGATGTCTTAGAACTACAGTTCTGCCCTGTTCAAGTCAAGTTTCTCCATGCCATGTGCAGGCAGTGGGATTTGGACAGGTAATTTCAGTGCTATAAGCAGCTATGGCTGCACAGAAATCCTTTTAAGCAATCCAGCTTAAGCTTTTGAATTACATACCATGAAATTCCTCCCAAATAGTATATGTCACTGTGTTAAGACTGCCTAAGTAGCAGGTGAAAAATCTGCTATTAAGACCTTACTCCCTCTTTCCCTTAAATATCCACAGTAAATTGAATTACTGTTTTTGAGGCCTTTTTTTTTTTGTTTGCTTTAAAGATGAAAAATGTAAGTCTATTAAGAGAATAAGCATTTAGAAAGCATTACAGTCTAAAACAGCCTTAAAGATCATACCTCAACTACTGTAAAATGTTTCAAATTCCCCTTCCTGAGTCTTTTATAAGCACCTAGGAGAGAAGTGGAGCAGAGAGAGAGTGGAAGTGCTGTTGAAAAGATTTAAACTTAAACCAAAGATGACATCAGATTACATTCATGAGAGGAGTGTGCTGTAGTGTGAACACAAGCATAAAGATTTTGCAAGTATTAGCAATCTTTGGGGTTGCAAAATGTGCTTTCTTTTACAGCCACTGTGTAATGGCATGCTTGTACAGATGGATTTCACCTGTAGACAGCAGCACATATGAGGAATCAAAATAGTTAAGAAAGGAAAACATGAAAATAAAGATGACTCTGTTAGTGATACACTGAATAAGGATTTTTCCAAGACCTTGCTCTTAGTTGGTAAAAAAAAAAAGAAAGAAATCTATTTGCCATAAGCTCAACAATATTATTACAGGACCTTAGTTAAATTCAAATTATAGACTGGCTGTTGAACCCCATATATTTAAATTCATCTCTTATTCTCACATGGAACTACATCGAGTAAGGTAGGGTCATGTGGGCATCTTTTCTATTCACAGAGTGTAAATGTAGCAGTAGAAAATAAAACATCTCAGTGCATTTGAGGACAAATCTAGGCCGTAGGATCTTTACTGTCTACTGATTTTTTATGTAGTACTTACAGCCTGAAATCTTGAGATTTCTTTCTGTTTGACTACACTCACTTCATTTTATTTTGTTTATCCACAAAAATCTTTTCAAGATTACATGGTAACCTCCAAAGACAAAAAGTCTGAAGGCTAAAGCTATATTAAATCCATGGAATAAATAGGGGGGGGGGGAAAGTGTGTTGTTTTATATTTGAAGGGAAAAAGAATTCTGACCACAACAGGCTAAAGTCATAATTTCTCAGGCATGTTAATACATTCAGGTGATGAAGAGAGCTGGCAGTGATATGTCACTGCAAAAGATCATTAGATATGATGATGATATTGGAGATTTTCAACATTTACATTGATCTTTAAACAGTTATCCTTTAAAAGTCAGTAAAGATCAACTGAACATCTACTGTATCTGTTGATCTTTATGTATTAATTTTTTGGCTTAATAAAATATTATAATCTGACCAGTGTTCCAGTGGCTGAAAGTTACTGATGTTAAAATATTTTTTACTACAGTCTCTGAATTTGAATTTAGTTTATAACATGCTGTTCATTATCACTTCACAACTGCTAAACTGCATGAGACAGACGTTTTATTGCTTGTTCTATTGACAAAAATGCAGTACTGATGCCTTATATTTTAATGGTGTTTTAATGATGGTTATAATAGTTAGCAAGCCATGCATTTATGTTCAACACAGATTGCCTCAGCAGTATAATTAATAAGCACACAGATACACTTGGTGAAGAGACTTTCAGACTCCCATAAGAACAGTCACTTTTCAGTTGCAGCACGCTAAACCAGAACTTTCTTAGTTCTGTGGAGTTTATTTGGATACTTTCAGGTTTAACAGTTGGCCTACCCAAAGATGCATTAACTTCCTCCCTCTTCCCCTGAAACATCAATGTCTCCTGATCAAAAAAAATCCTCATTCTCTTGGGAAGCCTGGATAAAAATGAAAGGGAAATAAGATAATTTTTGAAAGTACCTTTAATAAATTAGTCTTGAGAGATAATTTTACTATTTTTTTTTATTGCCTACTGCACCTCATGCCTAAGGACAGGAACTTGAAAACTTAAAATTACTAAGGATTGCCTTATTAACTGCCAAGCAAATGGCAATGGAGTAGAATATGTTTTGTTATAGCTCTGATCAATGATTAATTTGGATGAATTCAGGGCAGGTGGCAAGACCCATTTATTTTGTTTAGCATTTGAGTAACTTGGTTCTCATTTTGTGTTTTAATTTTCCATAATCACAGCACTTAGCTGTCAGGATGACAGGTGGTTATAGAAAGTGGAAAATTAAACAAACAAACCAGTTACTTTGGCTTATCTGTATGTCCCAGTGATATCTAACCTCAGAAAATACTGACTTCTCCAGCACAAAGAACCTGGAAAGATGAAGGACTCCAAAACAGGCACAGGTCTAAAAAGAGATCCTTGAGGATCTTGAATATCTGTGTTGCTATACATTTTTTCTGATACATTTTCACAGAAATGGTCTTAGAGGAATTTTAACATTCAGTAGAAAGCAGCTGCTTTTGTTAAGGATGACTTTGAACATTTTGTTTTTCTGTCTATGGCTAGCACCACAAGACACCTGTGCTAGAGGGTGTGCTTGTGACAGTAGAGTTGAATGAAGTGCTAACAGAAACTCAGGTTCAGAGTTGCTCATGTTGCTGCCAGTAGCTGTTTGTGACAGATGGCTACTTCTGCATATCTATGTTATGATTCTGAGGCAGGCTTTTTGTTGGTTTTCCTTCTTAACTTTTTTGCACTAGCTGTATGGATAAATTTTATCTATGTTTTTAGTTAAACAGCTTGCCAGGGGTACATGGAATATCTGCTCAGACAATCTCATCTAGAGATTGACTAGGCAGAGAGCAAGCCCTTTTTATAGCTGATCTGAAATTGTTGCTGGAACATCCAAAACTGAAGACATCACTTTCAACAGAGGGGAGATGAAAAAGACCTGACCAAGGCTTTGTCTGCACTGCCTTTGGTGCACAGGCTCAAACTCAGACGTGATTTCAGACAAAAGGCTGGCTCCAGCAAGCTCTGCCAACAGAAGCATGGACTGTGTATGAGCCTTTCTTTCCTCTGACCTATATCAATGCTCCTGGTGCCTGAGTTCCCTCCTAGGCAACTTGTTCCAGGATTGGAGGTGGACATGTAGGTCTGTGAATTGTGCCAAAGTCAGCTCCAAGATAGCAGCTCCAAGAACAGGTGTAGCCTTGAAGCCTATGCAGGGCATATGAGAGAAATATTGTTTAGTGAACTGCACTGGTCAAATATTGTATTAATAATTTTAAAACCAGTCAATGCAGCAGAAGAACTCATTAATAAAAATTATTGATGCCTCTGACTGAGGAATCTGAAGGCTGTGTGATAAAGCAAGCAAGACATGGACAGGACTTTACAGCCATGCTGGAAGGATACTTCATTTTGTCTTCATGTTTCTAGGTTATCTTTATTTGTACCAGTGTTAGATAGCAGGATGTTTATGTTTATTCAGTTTAAATTCTTATACTTTTCTCTTTGAAGCAGGTTGATTTTAATCTTACTTCAGAGTCAATTTCAGGTGGAAAGTGATCAGCAGAAAATTTCTTCAGGTGCTGAGGGAAAATAAAGACAAATGCAACAGTAAATTAACACATTATGTGTTGCTACTGTAGTTTTAAGGTTGAAGTGAAGTCTACAGAATATAAAAGTGATTTAGATAGTACCACATCAAGCTGCAGGTGAACCACAGATAAAATCCCTTTAGAATAAACATGTGACAGAGAGGATACATTAACTCTTAAGGTTTTTAAGGATTGGGTTTCTGCACTTGGACAATGAGCAAATGACAGTCAAAAGCTGAGTGAAATGAACAGATTTATATGAAGTATATTTAGTCAGAAGCATTCTTTCACCAGCAGAATAAAGTATTCTATTAGCAAACACTCACATTATGTACAAATTGTTACACTGTCAATATGTTCTGCACCAAGCATTAATCTACATTGTCTTGTTAATAAAAATTCCCCTCTATGGATATAGTGCTACAGATTGCAAGGAACATCAGTCAGTAATGATGGTTTACAAATCAAACCTAGTGGGGTAAATCAGTTTAGCAGTGTGCATCTCGTTCCATGGCATGTAAAATCACCCTCATGAAACACTTGAGTTACAAACATTTCAGTTTGCCAAGGGTGATGAAAAAAAGACAGTAATGTATACAACACATACTCACTGCATTACAGTAATACTCAACACCCTCATGTATAACCATCACAGTCAACAGGGCATAACAGTGAAGAAGTGAGATGATATAACAAATAGCTGGAACAACTTCCTGTCTGTGTTCTGGCAGGTTAGGGAATATTCTCCAACCCAGCAAATAACAACATTAATGCATTTAAAAATAGGCTGGCCAAAGTTCTGATTAATAAACAATTGAGAAAAATTCAGAATTAGCTCCATTAGCTCATGTAGTTCTTTTCTATTTCAAACTTCTACAGTTTTAGGATATGAAGTAAAAATCCTGATCTTTTAGTAAAGCATTTTTAATGTGTCATTGTTGCAAAATTAAGTGGAACTCTAAATCTTCAACAGACTTCTGTTTCCAGCTCTTATTTGAATCCAGTTGGGATGCTGTTATCTTTTATATGTCTCTTGGAAATACCTTATCTCTACTTTATTAGCCCATATCACTGGATTTGCATATTTATACCAGTTTGTGTACTTTGCAAATTTTCTAGATTAAATTGATGCTGGATCTTCTATCCTGTGATCTGAGTTTGTTATTCTGGGACATTGATGTGTAGTTTCAAAATGTGTGGTAGTAAGCAATAGTTTGCAGATGTCTCTGGTTTAAGTTGGAATGTTTCCCCTTTAATTAATTCCAGGTTTAATTAAAGTTCTTCTCTTTGTTTTAATCACTATAAAGCTACTAATTCTAAGGTAATGTTTGAGCTCCAGTGGCATGTTTCAGGGACTACTTAAAAATGTATCTTTCTATTTACAGAAAGTTTGGTTTATGTTCCACAGCTAGTTGCCGTTTATGATTTTAGAGCTGATGGCTGCTGTTAACTCCAGTTTCTTCTTATCATCCTTTACTTAGAATAGGTTTGTGCAGCTAGAGCATTTATTTATGTTTCAGGTGTTTTTCTTCTGACTTTGAAGAGTGAATAAACCCTGGATTTTAGTTGAAGTATGGAAGCATCACTTCAGGCTTCTTTCCCAATATTTTGTTGTTGCTCTTGCTTTAAGAGATTAATTATAGGACCATATGTTGCTACTTAATTGCTTTATTGTTTTAAATTTTTATTTATATTCTTTTTTTGTTTGTTTGTTAGCCATAGCTAGTGATTTAAGAACACCTGGCAGTGTTCAAGGCCAGGCTGCATGTGGCCCTGGGCAACCTGGTCTAGTGTGTGGCATCCCTGCCCATGGCAGGGGGGTTGGAACTAGATGATCTTTAAGGTCCCTTCCAACCTGGCCATTCTATGAATCTATGATAAGCATTCATAACAAAAACCAGGCAGCTGTTCACTTGCCCCCATTCTTCATGCACTTCTCAACACAAGCAAACATATCCAGTGTAATGACAAATAAACTGTTTGAAATAGGGGCAGGGCTTGGTTACCTTAGTTTTTCTGTTCCATTACTCAACTGTGAAAAGGAATAAAGAGGTTCTCACTTGTTTCTTGGGTTGTTCTTTACTTGCACCTGGTATTGGGGTTTACTCAAACTCGCCAACAAGATGAAACCAAATTCATTTCCTTGCTGTATAGCCTATTTTACAAGGATAACCTTGGGATGCCTGGAAGCCATTTGTTAACCTCTACAGTTCATATTTCAGTTGTCAGCATCTGATTTGCTGAAGTAAAGTTGTCTGAGGGAAAAACGGAGAGGGGAGAAGCAAAAGGGTTTTCTGAAGAGACAGTGGGGATGACGCAAAATGATCACGGAGAAAGGATCCCTTCTTGCCCTTGCACTTTTCTGAGCTATATTTAACAATTTCATGTAGTAATCCTAAACTTGTGAAAGTTTAGAGACAACATGCCTTATAGGATGATAAATTCAAGAGGTTTTGGTGATGGATTGAATAAAATAAGGATGATAATTCGTGCTTTGCAGTCTGGCATAACTCCAGCAGAGCAGGCTGAGGGGCGGGATGCAACACAGTGGCTGGGCACTAAGCCAGTGCACAGCATCATTGTAATTGCAGATGAAATAATAATTATTTGTGATAGCTTGCTAATCAGTGAAAGCATGGAAAAGGCTGCTGACAAGTGCCATCAAGGTAATTAAGGTGAAGCATTGAATTTGCATGAATTTACACTTTGATCATTGTTCACAAGATACTGTCTCTTGAAATAAACTTGGCTGGTGTCAAGATGAGCACTAAATCAAAGCAAAGAAGTGCAATAACTGCACAGCATCAATAAATGCTAACAAAATACAGATGCACCTTACATAGGCAATTATCGAAAGAATCTATTGTATTTAATCAAAGGATGATACTCAAATTACTTTTTCAAATTACCAAATAGCCCCAGTTAGCATATGCCTTTCTAGTTGTAGCTCTTCAATGAACACAGAAAAATCCTTAAGATGAGATCTTTCTTTGAAAATGCAACATTTGATTATGCATCTTGCTCACAAAAAAACCCCGACCTGTTAAATGAGGATTGCTGAAACTGAAAGTGTCTTTCCACATACTATTTTGACAAATGTGCAAGCTGTCTTGGAAGCACATATTTAATGAGTTTATTTAGGTGTTGGAGATATGATACTCTCATGATCTCAGGCCTCACCACCTCTGATGGAAGGCTTAGCTGTAGTCCTTCAGGTATCTGAGTATCAGCTGCAGCCAGGGCTCTGTAGCCTGCTGTAGCTCCAGTGCTGTGATTCTTTTCCCTCTGGGAAACAGCAATGGAGTCTCTTGACAGCTCAGTCTCATAAGAGAAATAACCGTTTATGTAAAACAAAGGACTTTGGACTCTCAAAGGAAGCAGAGAGACAACAAAAATCTAGATTGTACACACCTATTCACTCTTCCCTAAGGTTTATTTCTTCCTGGAAGAACTGTACTGAGAATTCTGGAGTCCTTCTTTCTGTCAAACTTTCTCTCCAGAGATAGTTTCTGACAACTCTCCTTTCTTTGACTTTTTAAAGCTTTTTACTCTTCCAGATTCAGTGAGATCATCTTGTTAGAAATAGTGACAGCTTTTAAACTAATGGTATGGTCAATCATAATTGCTGAGTATTCTTATTTAGATTAGATTACTTTTTGCTCTGATTTTGACTGGAATCACGCTATAGGGAACTCTTTTGCTGCTCCTAGGTAATTCAGCATCAATATATCATAACATAAAAATTCCATATATGTCATGAGGGTAACTGCATATACATATGAAATAATAATTTAGATGCTAAATAATTTTAGCCACCCATTCTGGGAAATTTTTCTCTTGCTTCCTTGTGTTCTCACCTCAACCTCCACCACAATGCTGCATAAAAGAATCAAGGCTGCTGTAATTGTAAATCTGCTGTAATGTTTTTTTTTACATTTTACACCTTATTTATTTATTGCCTTTTATTTTACTCCTGTCTTAGATATGGTTGTTCACTAGGCAAGGTATAAATCATGCTGTCATATTGGAGCTTTTTATTATTTTAACCATGCAAATTCTTTTGCCTAGATACAAAATTTTAGTAGAAAGTAGTATATTTGTCTAGTAGAGTATGTTTGACAGGTTTTTATACTCTACTTATTTAGAAAAATGATCTCTTTAAGCTGTCATTCTGACACAGACATGCAACTCATCGAGTTTGCTTTCAAACACATCCACTGAGGTACCAGAGATTTTCTACTAAGAAAGCTCTCTCAGCATGCTGCATTTATATTCCATGCAATTTTTATGCACCAATGTAATTACTTGATTAAGAGTGAGAAGAATTACTGTATATACAAGCATTCCATAAGCAGTTCTCCTGGTGATGCACATACTATATATAACTTAAAAGTGTCATCTGCCATTGTTTTTTCTTTTGTTTATTAATAAATAAATAACACAACTTTAAAGAATACTAGAGAATTAGGTCAGAAGATACATGCCAAATACTGAAGCTGCCTTTGCTATTATAAATTTGATGTTCTCAATATATAAGTGTAACTCATAAGTAATTACTCAGCTGAAACTAAAAAGTTTTGTAGAAACCTGATAGCACTAGAACCCTTCTAAAAGTTCTGGTTTGAAAGCCTGGTGCCAGTAAATCAGTAGCAAATGCACACTGATTTCAGAGTGGCCAGGCTTTCATTCATGGTATTCTGAAATTTTCCTTAAAAATTCATTTGGATTTTTGAACTCAGGATAGCATGCTCCTTTTTTGCTACTGGAAGGAGGTGTGACAAGGAAAAGAAGGTAGTATGTATTTTTTAACTATAATATACCTAACAGTAGAGTGCTTATTTTTCACAGGGATTTTATTAGTTACATAGGAGCTTTACAAATAAATTAAGCAATGCCAAATTAAAGCAGGATTCTAAAATGGATTCTTTGTAAATCCAAAGGTCACACTGAAGTATAAAAAGTGAGGTTCTGTAGCTAAGCAATATCAAAAAGAATGGGCAGGTAAAAAAAAGAAAAAGAGACTAGAAAGTAGGGGAGAAAGAGATTGTTGCTGTCTCTCTATTACTTTTCTCTGTAAGAGACAAAACTCCTGATTTGGCTAGCTCATTTATTGACCTTATCACAAACTATGCTCTTGAAAATCATCTACTGGAGCAGTAAGGCTTCCTATAATACAAGCCAGAGTGTCTTGCTATGTTCCTACTTACTGTTCTCTAGAGTGGATATGGCTCACTGAGGAGGGGGAAACACATAAGAGAAAGCACTGATACTAAGGTCTACTTTCATTAATTGGCTTTGATTATATTATCATTCTCTTAGCTGTATTATCCCCATTCTCATATCATTTTCTCTGCCCTGATATTTTTAATGCATCTTCATTATATATATATTTTTTTTGCTCTGGTAGCTTTCTTAGAGTAGTCTTGAACATAGTCAACCCAGAGTTTCACTAAACTGAAAGCAAGATGTTTTCCTAGAAAGCTAACATGAAAAACATGATGATTCTCTAAAATAACATTCACTTGTTGGTTCATCTGGCTGTAGGTATAAAGCCAGTTTTTTTGGTGGAGAGGAGAGGAAACCTGCATGTTCTAAAGTTTGTTTTTCCTTCAAAAAGCAGCTTCAACAGGAACTCTAAGTCCTTATAATGAGTCACTTTTTTCCTTTTTTTCCTTCTTCCATAAATTTTAAGACTAAAATGAGCCTTAATAAACTTCTATTTGAAGCTCCTATATAGTATCAACTATAAAATTTCACCTTGCAATACAACACCTTCATTGAATCCAATATTTTTTGGATGAATAAGTACAGATTTTACAGAGATAGTCTTAGCTCAAAAACTTTTATGCAGGTGTCTCCACCACTTCTCCAGGGAAGCTTTTCAAAAGGTTAATCACTCTTAAAATACATCTTTTTTCCCTTTTTAATTTGTCTGCCTTCAATTTCAGTCCTTGAATTTTTTAATGCTTTTGGAAATTCATGGTCAGATGGTTCTACAGCATTGCCAAACACTAAATCTTTGTCAAGGTCATTGCATCTTCCTGGGACACAGTTCCCATTCAATAATCTTTTGTCCCTCCGTATTTATGTCTTTTCATCTGCCTCCAGGAAAAATGGTAGCTAACAGTGCCCATTACTCCTTTTTGTCTGTGACCCTCTTAAAAATGGTTTGGCTTAATTTAAAAATGAGCCCTGTTACTATCTATCACTTCACCAGTCCTTGGTTGCCTATAAGCCTTGACAGAGAATTGTTTATATTTTTCTTCACATCCTTGATGGACACATTGAGTTGCAATAGATTGAAGATTAATTCTTGAGGCTATGTATTCATTTTGTAATTTCCTCTTAGGGTTTACATTTTGATATCCATCAGTTATCACTGTGCCATCTATTGACAAGATACTACATCGATTTGGAATAGTGCTAATTCCCTTAATCACAATGTTGTATGGTAAAACCCAGTTTAGCTGACTACACTAATTTTCCACTAAAGTTTAAAGCTCAACAAATCCTTGTTCTTTCCATCAGAACTGATTAAACCAGTAAGTGATAAAGTTTAAGGAAAAAAAATGTGGTTTCAACAGTATTTCTCTGGTTCTATAACATAGCCATAGGCTCAAGTGTACTGTTTGCACTCAAACAGTAACCAATCCCAACAAAAGCTATCATCATGCCACTGTCTAATGTAATGTGTTGTATCATTCTGGGCTCAAACACACTGCATAACTTTACCTGCCTAAATATGACAGGAATATGCTTAAGCATGAGAAAAATATTCTATATGATTGAAAGTATAAAATGTACAACAAATTGTAATTCAGAAATAATGCCAGGTTGTAGTCAGTATATCTCCCGTTACTAAGTTTCACAAATAGAAATTAAGTGACTGTCACTCCAGGAACCCTGGTGACTTATTGCTAATGTTACTACAGAAGATTTTGGATTTTAAAACATTTTCCTCACAGCTCTGCCTTCTATTGGTCATTTGTTTCATGAGCACAACTATCTGCAGAGTTATATCTGAAAGACACAGCACTTTTCTTTTTTATCCCCTTAAATAAAAGCAACTCCAAAACAGGGTTTGGGTGAAGTATTTGCTTATTTATTTACTTATTTTTCTTATTTACAGTTCTGAGTTAGAAACAGTATTACGTCTTTCTCTATAGGTCAAATGGTTTGTGTTTAGCATATATTAGTGACAATTATAATTGTTACTTTTCTGGCTCAAAAGTGTTTCTTTCCTTGAATGACAAAATTCTCAGCACTGAAGTTAACCTTTAGGGAATGCTAAACTTCAAACTCTAATACTTCTATATAGGAAAGTAATATTCTTTCCCTCAGAGACTGATCATCTATAGTAATTATAACATTAACTCTTTGGGTTTTATTTTCACACGCTGTGGCCAAATTGGGTTTCAGGCCCATTGACAAACCACATCACAGACAAAAACCTCACTCCTACCTCCAGTCTGTGTTGGGCAGTTGGCACGTCCATAGCTCACTGAAGATCTCCTCAGAAGGCACTTCATTCTCTGCAGTGCTCCTGAGGAGAACCTTCAGTTAAGGTTTATACTTTAAGTGGCACAGTTAAGTATTTAAAGTTGATTGGGGTAAATGGAGAGAGAAGGCCAAATATGGCAACAGTTTTGAAAGATATAATTAAATAGATTAGGGAAATAGACTTTATATTGCCTTTAATAAAGAGTTCAGGGAAAAACAGTGATTGCTTATATGTGTATCTGAACAACAGTAAGTGGTTAAATGGGTAACTGTGGTAATGCTACAACCAAAAAGAAGCAGGTCCATTTCCTGGAACAGCAATTGCAAAGCTATTTCTAATTTTAAAACTGATGCCAGTCAAACACACCTAAAAATAACTGTTTCTCCAGAAAATTTGTAAATAAGGTGAAGGAAACATTTTTGACATGTGAAGCAAATACTTGCATTCACCTTCCATGGATTTCTGTAGGGAGTTCTGTCACCTCTCTACTCATGGTGTGTTGAAACCACAAGTGTTTGCTTCTGTTGTAGAAGAAAATAACATCTCTAAGATGAGCAGTGAATCAGATTTTCATTTAAGTACAAAATATCCATGGTCTATAAACTAGCAAAGTACCTTTAAATTGCCAACTTAAGTATTTTGCAGAACCAGAGTTCTAGTATTAACTACTGTTCTTAGCACAATTGGGATGAATAGCTAGCAAAAGATTAGAGACCTATGTACTTACATTGTTTCTGGTTTAGAGTGTTACTGTTATTGGTATTTAAAGGAGCTTAAGGAAAGTGAGAGGAAGAAAAGAAATTCAAGTAATGGGAAGTGTAATAGACTAATATATAGAAAGTACTCAGCATGCCTGAAGGCTCTGAGTATTTTACATTATGTTTGTCCTGGAAGAACATCCAATACCCATGCCAACAAGTTTTGGTATCAGTACAAAAACCTAAAAACCAAAGTAATACCATTATGAGGATTAGTTATGTACAATGCAGAGTGTTAATGAAAGAGACAATACTATTGTGAAAGATTTAGTGATATATGAACAGTTAATGCTAGGAAATTATGACTGAAATTACAGTGATACACAAGAGAAAGCAGACATTTAAAGAGTGGTGAGATGTCATATTTCTAGCTCATACAAGGGGAGAAACTACAACTAGATAAGGGTTTTTGAAATGTTATGAGGACTGAAAGGCCACAGATTCACAGATGTGCTCTGCACTTCTCCACAAGTCAGGTGGAATTAAGGTACAGAGAACATTAATTTCCAAGTTGTTAATTTTAGTATACATGTTTTGTAGCCATTGCACAAAAGGCATCATTAAAAAGCAATTAATGTTAACACAGTGTTTTGTTTACAGTAATAAGATTGCTCCATACTGAACAACAACTGGATAATTATATCAGTTGCAATTATTGGTTGCATAGATGGGAGGGTTTAAAAGCACATTAGCTGATCAAATTCTCTTATTGAATTTTAATTCACTTTTAGATATTTTTCTTTGCTGTCTGAAACCAATAACCCTTGTTACTCAGATCACTGTAAGAAGATTGGAGCTTTTATAACTTTTAAGCATTTCTAGCTGGGCAGCCCCTAGCATACATGCCTGGGATGGTTCCTCTCCTGCTGTAGGATTTTGCAATTCTCCTTGCTGGCTTTCACAACATTCTTACAGCCCCTTTCTCCAGCTATTGAGGTCCCTCTGGATGGTAGTGTGATCCTCTGGCATATCAGCTACTCTTCTTAGTTTGGTGTCACTTGCATACTTGCTGACAGTACACTTTACCCCAACATCCAGATCATTAGTGAAGATGCTGAACAGGACTCAACCCAGTTTTGGAGCATTAAAACTCTCACAGATGCTTTAAAGTTTATGCCTGACATTGGAAATATAAGGACTGAGGAAAGAGGAAAACTGTGGTTTTGTATATAAGCTGAGGAATACAAATATTGTGATATGTAAGCCCCAATGTGTTTTAAACAATTCTGGTAACATATTCAGATCTATAACTTATTGTATATATTTTAATATATGTTTTTGTACAAATAATATACACATATATATTTACATTGCATATACATACAGTAGACAATAAACACTACAAACACATCCTGTTATTGTGGGGTCTTGTATATCCCTGGCTTTTCTTACTTCTTTCTCCAAGAGTAACTTAATAACTACCAGTCACCCACACACTAGATTAGTAGGAAATCTGGGTATATCTTCTCTCATTATCCGATACTATTTTATCTAAAGAAAAACTAGAATGCAATTAAACAAAAGATACCCAAGACACCTAAGGAGGTTCTGTGGGCTAAGCCAGTTTATCAGAGTGAGATGTTGTTTTCCCAGTGATTTATATATCAGAGCAAACACTGAGATTGCTTCTTGCTGTGCTCACAGCCCTTTAAGGAGACAAAAGAGCAAATCTGCCAATCTAATAGTTCTGTGACTAGCATGCATGGAGAGTTGCTGCATTAGCTACACTTGCACAGCAGTTTCCAATTTCTATGTTATGTAGCTTTTTACTGGTGCTGGTTGTGGTGGAGTTTCATTTCTTTTGTTGATTTAATAATCCAAGCTCACAGGCTAATCATTTGGTTGAAGGGCCTTCATCTAGTCTTCTGATTAAGGCAGAGCCTTTTATCTATAACATTTTTGTGATACTATGACAGAAGGAACAATCTTTTCATGCTTAGACAATGATTTCTGGCCGTTATAAGACACAGTCTCAATCTCTCTTGCACAGCATCTTGCAGTTACTCTCACGTTATGTGACCAATGATTATTGATCAGTGCACCCAGAGACCAGGAATGAGCAGTGATGGGCAGGGGAAAACCTGTAACACAGTGAGGGCAAGCACGGCACCCAAGTCAGTGACTCCTTGGAATGTCAAAGGCCAAGTAGCTTCTTGTTGTGATGTGAAACCCAGAAAGGAACCAACCAGTTCTCCCCAGAAAGCCTTGCAGACTGAAGGGGCCTCCTGGCTGAAGTGGAATGGGGCTTATTACAGGTTGGAGAGAGAAAAGCATAGCCTTAAAGTCCAATAAATCTTACTCTATGGCTGGTTGTGGGAGGTAAGCATAAATCATCAACCAATACATGTCAGATCTCTGTAGATGCAGAAGATGATACAATTACACTGACAGTTCGCTGCTATGTGATAACTTTAGCCCTACCAGATCCAGCAGTCAGATACAAGCATTACTGAGGGTACTGCACTTACAGTTTGCTGTAACTTCTGTCATGCTGGCTCAAAAAACAGCTTTAAGGGAAACAGCCACTTATCTTTGTCTTTTGTGGGGCAAAAAGCAATAAATATCTGACTGCCTAAGTGACTTTATGTTGCATTCAGTGTGTGAATGTTTGCACTTAAGCCTTCCAATGAATATTGTGAGCTTGGTGCTGGAAAGCAGGGAGCAAATGTTGTATTGGAAGGCCCCCAACACCTTGTGCTGAGCATGCCCACACGTCATTTCTCTTTTCTGGCCTCAGAATAACAGAGGCCTCTGATGCAGATACACCCAAATGACAAAGAAGTTGGTTAGTGCTTCTGGCAGCACATACTCACTTGCCTTTCAGGAAAAGAAAAATGTTTGTAATTTAGATTCATTAGGTAATTCTCATGGGTTTTGTAACAGGCTGTATAGATATGCACAAATATGTATAAATAAATGAACCTGATAAAAAGTCTTTTGATATGCTTATTTCAAAATCAATTAAATATATTCTGCTGAGTTACTTTGTACACATTTTCAAAGCCATAGATACAGAATTGAAACTGCTGTGTTTGGCTTTGACACTAAAAAAAACCAACAACAACTTTGTCTTGCTTATAAAATAAATGATACTCCCACTCCTAAATATATGGTAATAGGAGCATGGGAATGGAAGAGCTAAGCTTGGGAATCTGGATGCAGTTTCTTGCTCTTAACAGATACAACATGACCATTAGACATTGTTATAGTAGTACAGGATTGTTACTATGCATTTGCTAGTAAGTACTCATCTCTATTCCTGTTTACTGAAGAACAAAATAAAGTCTGAAGTAAAGTAAAGAAAAATAACTCTGCTAAAATCCAGAAGAAACTTTTTCAGTTTAAGGTATGTCATTACATTACATCTGCTTTATAGCAACATTTAGAAACTACATCCAAGATAGAATAAAAAGGTGACTGACTGTTATACACTTATTATTCATTGCAACAGTAATTTAAGTTCATTAGAGCATCAGCTCCTTAATGACTAGATATATTTCAGATATATAGATATTGGTAAGGAAGATAAAAGAAAGATAAAAGAAAGAACTAAAGTGAAAAGATTTTTTGTTTCCTCCTGGGTAAAGTAAAGCCTACTTTAATAATACATTGACAGGTGTTAAGGAGTTAAAAGTTATAATTTCATCTATTATACATATACTTACATCACATTGTCTGACTTCAGCTGGTTCAAATTAGTTAGGAGTAACAGATGGAAATCACCCTGGGGTTAATATCTCTTCCCTTCTGAACTGCCAGCTTCCAGCAGGTTTTTTTTATATCCTTAATTTTGTTATGCTACTGCTTGCAAAGTCACACTGTAAGCATTTTTCTTCCTTTTTTTTGTTGGTATTCTTCATTATATATCAAGGGTATCTTATGCCTTTTTATTCATTATATTCATCATACCCATGGTGGCATTCTTGTCCTCATGAGGCTGCTGTTTGATTACTCTTACAAGCATCTGCTATCAGTTCTGCATTGCTCACAGCAAGTATTCTGAACACATCTATCTGCTCTTTGCAGTGTATTATTTTGATTTTCACTGAAATCTTGCTAGAAATCATCTAACAGTTATTTTTCTGCAACACGTGGAATATTTAATGCTCCAAGATATTAAATGCGTGCTTAAGGTGTTAAATGTGTGTTCTTATACTACATAAGCATGCACGGCATGACTGATAATGTTGTATACCAAGGAAGTGAAATATTTCTACAATCTAAATCTACAGAAGAAAAGGAAGGAGTATGCTGGAAAATCCATACCTATTTTGTCATCTTGGCTAGGCTTTGCAAACAAAGATCCTGGGAGGGCTCCATTCACGCTCTTCACAAGCACTTTCTACAAGCGTGCTGATGGCTGAAAACTACCTATTTTGTAGCAGGAACTGTAAAATAGTGAAGATTCCAATTTGCCACTATCTGACAAATACTTAAGTGTATTTGAAGTCAGAGATAATTTTAAATACATGCATTTGCTTAAATACTTAAGTGTGCTGCCTGACTTCCCAGGTTGTAACAGAAGCAAAAGCTGAATAAGATCTAGTTCATGTAAACATCATCAGATTGTCTTTTCCTATTAAGAAAAGTTGTCTAGACAGTAGTCCTGCAAAGCCTACAGAAGACTTGCTGAGGTATAAAACCTAGTTCAAAGTTACTGTACATTATCTCACCAAAACAGAATCCTTTCTGTGTAACTACATGAGGATACTTTAAAACATCTGTGTTCCACAGGAACTACACAAAAAACTGCATGTCTCTGAAAAGCTTAATCTTCGGGATGTTCAGGCTGGATGTTAGGAAAAAGTTATTTTACCCAGAGAGTGGTAGAGCACTGGAACAGGTTCCCCAGGGAGGTAGTCATGGCTCTAAGTCTTGTGGAGTCCAAGAGACACTTGGACAATGCCCTTAGTCACCTCCTGTGACCTTGGGGTTGTCCTGTGCCTAGATGGGTGTTGGACTTGATGATCCTTGTGGGTCCCTTCCAACTCAGGTTGTTCTATGATTCTATGAATATTCTTCTCAGAAGAATTCACCACTCCTGACATTGCACATAGCACAGCTTTTACTTAAAACTGCTCATTAAACCTATATCCTTTGTGTTGCAAAGTTAAGTGCTCAAAAAAGCCCCATGGAAGATCAGGAGTAGGCATATTAGTGTAAACCTCCTCCTGTGCATGAACATTATAATGTAGTCATTAATTATGCAAGCAACATTGAGCTCTTCTAAACACTTACCTGTAACATCAAGAAGCAGGGTGTTAACATAATAAAATTTCCTCATTTAAATCAGACATTGCAATGCACACTTGAAAACAAGTCTTTCTTAACATTATAATAAAGGTGTCATCAATAAGGATAAGGTTCCCTAAACACATCTTAGCACTTGATGACACTCTAAATTTGCAGTTCCTACTTTCAAATAACTTGTTTCATCATCTTCTATTTCTTGTTCAAGTGACCACCAACCCTCCTCCCGCTCCTGCCTATCCGGCTGGGGGGCCACCAGGCCCCCCAGCCTTTCTCCCCCCCTTCCAAGCAGGGTGCACCCATGGGGAACTCACCGGTGATGCCAACAGGAGTCTGTGCCTCCCTCAGCCCGGCTGGGCGCAGCTACAGCTGCTTCCCTTCCTGGGGAAGATAAAGGGCAGTGTGTGGGAGGGCAAAGAGCCACACCTGGGGAGGGAGAGGGTGGGCTGGGGAGGGGTCTGCAACTGAGCCCAGGTGCTCTGTGATTTGCAGGAAAAGAGCGAGGAAATGGGGTGGGAAAGGGGAGGTGGGGACAGAGGAGGGAGATAAGGTGGGAGGGGATCAGTGGGGTGCATCTCTGGAGATATTCCAAACCTGACTGGACACCACCCTGTGTAACCTGCTCTAGGTTCAACTGCTCTGGCAATGGGACTGGACTAGATGATTTCCAAAGGTTTCTTCCAACACCTAACATTCTGTGATTCTTTACATTTAGCACTTGGAACATAACTGTACCCATTCTGTAAGCAGTTCATCAGGCTCCTACCATACACTGATAGACAAGCGTATCTTTTCCTCAGGCCTGAGTACCTTGCAGTTTGTTGGCACCATGCTAAAGGAACTTCTGTTATTATGGTCTTTATTTGAACTTTTGAGATCTGTGTTTGCTGGAGAAGATTTACAGTCTGCATCTCAGATATGGTAATATGGAAAAGCTAGGAAAAGATAGCCATGGAGCCACAGCACCATCAAGTGACAATTGCCTTTGTCACTGTAAACTCTACTTCATGAGCACATGTGAAGTAGCCTCACTTCTGTCTTTCACCCCCTCTCTGACTCAGGTAGTGAAAAAAATGCTTTTGTAAGTTAATAATGATTGGTTAAATAATTAAATTGAACCTCTCTTTTCATTATTTATAAGAAGTTCCTGCTTATATTTAGATGGAACTTCCTGTGTTCAAGTTTGTGCCTGTTACCTCTTGTCCTGTCACTGGGCACCACTGAAAAAAAGATTAGTTCCATCCTCCTGACACCCAGCCTTTAAGTATTTTTAAGTACTGATAAGATCAGTCTTCTCCAGGCTAAACAAACACATTTGTCTCAGCCTCTCCCCCCAAAAAGAGATGTTTCCTTATGGAATTTATTGGGGCTCAAACTGACAATGTCACGTATGTGTTCATGCAGACAAACATGGGTATTCACACGAGTGTTCTGAAACCCACACTAGCAGCACTTCCAGTGGTTCCCATGTTCCATCAACTCTGCCAAGCAGACACAGCTCATAAACCAGGTAATCATCACAGGAATCATAAGATGAACATTAGGTCTTTTTTTATCGGGCCACAAAGAGGGCTTAAGGACAGCAAAGGACACGAGTTTGGCTTGTGTACTGAGTGAAAGGCAAAGGTGTTTTCTTTTCCCACTTCTCTTACAGTCTGGAGTTTTCTAGCACCTACTTTGATTCCTTATGCACAACCACCCCTGAGCTGTGCTATCTCAGGCCAGTCAAAGAGGCCTTTGAGAGTGTCCTTTTTTTTAACATACAGAGCTTGTCTGTTTAGAGCAAAGGACAGGAAAATGAGGACAAATTAGATTCGTGTCTTGCTGAGATTCTTACAGGTGGAATGTAATCCTGAATTGATGTTATCTTTTCTAATAGCATAAATCCTTCATAAATATTCTATACTATGAATAGAGAGATATGAAAAGATGTGACATAGGAGTTTTTACTGTCCAAAATGATTATACCATGATATAACCTAGAAGGGGGTTTTACTGACTGTTAATGCATCCTATATATGGGTATACAGAGAGATACATAAAATTTGTATACATGATGTGTCTTTATTTCTGTTATAAAAATGTATTGGGCTTTTTCACCTTCATTAATCTTCTGAGTTTTATTCTTAAACACAACCACTTAATAGTTTAACAATAAGTAAGGACATCATAAACATTTCATTTAAACACCAGAATTAGATTCAGGAACTGGATATATGCTACCATTTATGCTCATCCTTGATTCTGGAGAAGTCAAAGTGAAAGGGAGAGTAATTTGAGTTAATGGCTGTGAGACTATCAGTAAGTAAATAATGTCAGACATTAGCTGGCTTCCTGAGGCCAAAATCTACAATTCTGTTAATGTCCCAGACAATCTGACTGAAGCCACTGGATATAATCAGAAACAAATGCAGCTTTTCTCTTGCTTGTAGGCTCCTTCACTCTTGTTAGGTAACTGGGGCTTGTAACCCCCTGGAGAAGCACACATAGGTCCAGCCAGCTGGATGTGGACTTTTGGATGACACAAACTCCTCAGTGATATTGGGAATGGAAACAGGCATTTTTTAAGCCACAGCGTTATACATAGGGTTTTGCAAATGGAGAAATGTAATGTATTGATAAAAAACAGAAAAAAAAATCTTACCTATCCCTTGGGATATGATGGTGCTTGAAGTGCCAATAGAAGTACACAGATTCCAAAAACTTTGTGTAAATTTCTGAAATATATGATTTCCCACTATGTTCAATCTGCCTGTACATCTGGTTCCAAAACATGATTTGTGGTTTTAATATGGTTGGTGAGACATAAGCTAATAAGTTTTTCTCTGCTGGAGCTAAAGCATTTAATGTGCAGGGAGAGGGAATAGAAAGGAAGACTAGAAAGGGAATCTCTAACACTTATGTACAAGAGATAGATAATTTCCTGTGACAACAGCCCAGACAACCACAATGTCTCTTATGAATGGACTTACATTCAGTGTGCTCTGCACTCAGCCTGCTTGAGCTTCAGCAGAGGAATGTCCTCTTTCAGATCTAAACATTGCTCTTAAATTGGGAATGGGATTTTCAATTGCATGATCTTTAAAACCACAGTATTTTTCCCAGAGCAGAAAAAGACTTTTTAATTGTATAGTAAAGAGAAAAATAATCCATCTTAGGAAAGTCAACATTATATTTATTAGGTTTTAGCTAACAAAGGATAATAATTTAGTTGTCTACATAATTATATTTATATTCATCTTAGGCAAGAATACAATACTCACATTTATCATTTATCACATTTGGAGTCCAGAGAAGCTAATGAATTGATTACAATAATAATGAGAATAAATAAAACTAATCATCCTGCAGGAACAGAAGTTGAAGTCTGAATTTAGTATTCTTGCAGTATAATTTTTCAGCTAATACCTATGTCTATAACACACAATTGAAAGGGAAATCTTATAAACTGAATCTTGCAAGCTGATCAGCATTGTTTGACAGGCTTCTTCTAGAAGTGTAATGGTGCATTCCCTCAGGCTAGTTTTATACAAAATAGATAGAGAATGTGCCATGAAACAAGTTCACAGGAGTGGGGATGAGGGATTCAAATCAGCAGGTTTCACCAGCATTGCTCAGCCTGTGTTGGTTTGTACCACCTGAGCTCTTGACACAAACTTCTTAGATCAGTCCCATTCATCAACTAAACAGGCTTAGGTAACATCATCACTATAAAATGTGTTTATATTTATTTCTGGTTTACACTGATGAGGTAACTGCTTTCCATAGACTCATTACACTGTAAAAACCAGTGATGCAATAGTAAGTACATAACTTTATTTGCCACATTAAGATCAAGATCCCACTATAAAGTACTTTGAAAATTATGATATACTGGCAGTATAATTTTTTAGCCAGTGAGATTTCTTTTTATCAAAGCATACTTATGCTTTGCATACAAATGCATTTTTTGTAGCCTTCTAACATATATTGTTTCCTCTTTGTCTGGATAAATCAACCTGTCATATTTCATTCAAAAAATAGTATCACTAGCTGTGTTTTATGACTTTTAATTAACAGAAAAAGAGTATGGAAATGCAACAAAGGTATTCAAAGAACAATAATAACTTAAAATGTATTTAAGGATAAAGAATAATTTACCAAATTTCAAATGTTTGGGTTTGGGAATAAGTTGGACTGGATTTTAGTCAACAAAATACTACACAATGGAAACACATCATTTCAATTGAAAATTGAAAATCTGATTTTCTAACACAGAAGCTGAGGTAGAGGTTTCCTAGGAGGACAGATTGGAATGGTAAAGGATTGTATGTGAGTACTGGAAAAGCCCTGGTGGAAATGAATCTAAAAAGAAGAACATTTATTTTGTGAACTCAAACACTTCTGTGGTGTCAAACCAAGGGCTGACTCATGTATGATATTTTAAGAAACCTGTTCATTAACAACTTCACAGTTTGTAGGTTCAGTCACCAATACACATTATGAAAGAAGCCAACACTTGAGCAGGCTTGAAGGTAAGCATTTTTTTTCTTCCAGACCTTTTTTTCTCCTAGTGTTCTTTTGGAGAGTGAATACTGGCAGAAATGCAAATGGAACAATATTTCAGGCATTCAGGAAATTAGCAAATGTTTATGTGTATCCCTCTAGAATTGTTTGGGAGAATGGAGTGAAAGCAAATGGAGGACAATTAGAATATCACCTTCTAACAAAGAAAATAAAAGTCTGAAGAGGAGCTGAAAAAATGAGAATTCTGTTTGCAGCATCATTTATCACTTAGAATTTTCTGAATTTATTAGAAAGGTTTATCATAACTGATTATTTGGTAACAAAGGACATCCACATCCATGTTAGTAAAGGGTGCCAAGGGTGTTATTATAAATTGCATGGCTCAGAAAGAGAAACCAGTTGAAACTACAGCAAATATGCTCCTGACTTCTCAAAATTAACGTTTCCTTTGAATTTAACCCACACATTTGGAAATAACTGCCTGGGTGATCTCTATTTTCAGTTGCCTACTAATTATTTTCTTTTAAAGTGAATAGGTGTCAGGGGTGTGCTGGAGTAATTCTTGACCTTTGAAGTCAAAAGACAGAGTTGATTACTGTAAAGTCTAATTATCCCTTACAGGAATATTCACAATTGTTAACTTTGCTTTGAAGAAATTAGACTTCTTAATGCATAATTAATGAAAAGAGGAAAGCTACTCCAGGGGCTGAATTAGACCAGGTGACTAACTTCTGTTTTTCTACAACCTTGGTAGGTTTTAGCAACATACTCAAACAACTCCACTTACCTGAAGAATGAGGTCCAAACACTCAGATATATTGCTGATATTTAACGTACATAGACAGGGCACAAACTTTTACTAATATCTGTCCTCCCATCAATAGATTCTCTAATGCAGAAGAGGATATCACTCAGCTTCTTTGCAGCAGGGGCACATCGCTGGCTCCCATTCAACTTGCTGCCTATCAGGACTCTTAGGTCTTTTCCTGCAAAGCTACTTTCCAGATGGATAGCCCCCAGCATGTATTGGTGCTTGAGGTTGTTGCCTCCCAAGAGCAGGATTTTACTTCTAAATCTTAAATTTACTTCTAAATTTTACCTCTCTTTTCAGCTCGAGTAGCTGCGACAGCACAATGTTGGGTTTCATTTTGGTTGTGGCATCCCATAATTGTGATCTTTTCTGTGGAAATGCTTATAGTTGTCAGGAATTATGACTTGTGGTGATCCACAAAAGCACTATTGCATTATCTCCTGGTAATGTAGAGTAGCTTATAATATATTACTGCTGTAATAACAGCCTTTGATTTATTCAGTTCTCTTCCACTGTTTGCAATTGGGTAAACAGCAAACCAGAATACAAATGTGCCAGTTTGCAGCAGCTTTTTTTCTCTCTTTGTAAAATGAACTGTTGTCATTAGTGCAAGCTGTTTGCTTCTCTAGATACCTTATTAATTGAGCATTATGTTTAAATTACAATTTTTCTCTAGGTGTAAGGACATCCATAGAAACACTTCTTTTCCAGACTGCTCTGCACTCTTTCCATCTAATCTGACATTATAAATACTTGAACATAAAAATCAATTGCATGATACTTCTAGTGCTTTTCTTATCCTGCAGAGCTACTATAATTCATAGTTATAAGTCAAGCTATGTAAAACTATTTAAAATGACTGAAAATATATTCCCCTATAAAACTGCCATAATCCTTCCCTGCAGGTTATTTCAGTGTAAATTTTCTCTAGCATATGGATGCTCATCTGATCTTCATGCATCTGAATATTTTAGAATTAAGGATGACTGTACACATAATGGCTGAGTGTCAAATATTCCATTGAATTTTTACTTAAATACATTTTTAATGTAAGTCAAGCAACTTTCTCTAACCATCTGTAAAAATTCTTGTGTATATACCATAGCAATTAAAGCACAGAGAATGAATTACTTGTAAAAACATTCAGTAAATCACTTAATTCATTAAAGTCACTCAGAAAACAAAATATGTAATAAACAAAATTTAAAAGGTCAAAACTGAAATGAAACACTTGAAACAAAAGGTTATGAAGAAAACAAATGGTCTATCTCACTCTTTCTTTGCCTTCATTGTCACATTTCCATGCAGAGCTCCAGAATTTCTGCTTTCTTCCCCTAACTTGTTTTTCTATATCTGTGGGGGCATTTTGCTTCATTAACAACTCAGCTGATTAACAGCTTCAATTTTGGCAAAAAACTTCAAACCAGGCAGCCTTCATGGGCAAATTTTTTAGCTTCTACTACTGAGAGTTCTTTAGTTATCAACAAAATTCTGGAATATATAAAATGTTTATATTTTGAAAGAGTCTTAGGGGGTGAGAAAGTTCATAGCTTTTTGCCAGGTGCTATCATTTAAGAGTCCTTCTTTCTCTGTCTCCTTCAAATCTCATGTCACAAGGGGCAAAAAAGATTGAAATCTCTGATGCTCTTCTTTACACATGTAAAAAAGATGCTGCCTATCTTCAGTTATTTTCTTCCTTTTGTTTCCTTAATTATTATTTGTTTGTGAGAAGCCAAAGTAATTTTCTTTAAAATAAATAGAGTACTACATTAGAATCCTCCCCCCCCC